>OY987326.1:186491644-186796561 GCA_963920685.1 Polydrusus tereticollis
TATTCTAAAGAGAAACTCTATAAGCGCTAATGGCATATAATTTATAAAGAGCATAATAAAAATATATTAATTAAAAGTTAGTTGGTCTGCAACAATCCTTAAAATGACAATTTCTCCGACCTAAAAATTTCAGGACAGTCGGACCTTCCTGCTTTGTCAATGAAATACTTTTCTGCGTAGATTAGTATATTACATACCGAGGTGGAAAGTGTTTCATTCTTGTCGAGAGGAAAGGAATGAAAATTTTCACTGTGGTTTGTATACTGTTTTATTAACAACCATACCTAATTGTAAATGATGTTATTTGTGACAAATATAAATAACTATGTGAGAAATTAACAAAGTAAGACCCCTGTATAAACACAAGCTTCGCCACTATCCATAAAGTAAAGAAGAACGTCAAGTTGATATTTTGACAATGGTTGCTATGGTACTAAGCAAGCCAAGCAACTTAAATTAGTTGCATTTTTGATATTGTCATCAAAAGAGTGTTTTCTAATTTGGTTTCATAAAAAAGCTGTTTCGATATCGTTTTCAGTATCGTAATGAACTTTTCATGCAACAGTTTTCTTTATTTTTTTAAAATTAAAATTTAGTAAATCAAATTTCCGGGATAACCAAGTTCCGATCCCGGAATTTTTCGGGAAAAACCTTAATCGATATCTCGGGTTTTCAGGATCCCGGGATCCCGGGATTGCAAGCCCTAGTTTGAACCAGTAATCGACATTTTGACAGGTCATCACTGTGAATGAACTAATGTGCGAAACATCGTGTACTGTTTCATGAAAAAACCTTTAATTATGAGGTACCACGCATGACTCTTTGTGAGGTAATAGGGATATGGGGGGACATATTTAGCCACATCTTTACTTCTTACCCCTTTCTCAATTTTGAGGGGTGGGGGGCAAATTTGTAATTTTATATGAGATGATGTACTCCGTATGATGTTACTACGTATTCTAAGGTTGGTAATGATGGTTAGAAATGTTTTAATTTGCTATGGTGTATATTTGGTTGCATTAATTCTATGAAATGGAGATGAGTTAAAAAAATATCAAATAATCTTATAAATTTACTATATTATAAAACATAGAACTATAAAATTTACCGCAATTTCCCTTAACTTTGGGAGAGTTAAACTAAACTCATCTTGCTCCATATTTTAAAATTATGTAGGTATATTAGAAAAATTAGACAACTTCGTGATAAAATGGTTGACATGGAAATAAAATTATTTGTTGATTTCAAGGCTACTATGATAAATAATTTGAATGTATTACCAACATAAAATTTAGACCTAAAATTTTTGAAAATTTATATGTTTTATTTTCTTATTAAATATGGATTTATTTTTTGAACAAAATGCCAAAATAGGAAAAATAGTATAAATCACACGTTTTACAATGTTGACATTTACCCAGGTGGAAAGTGATAGCCTTCCACCCGGGTAAATGTTACTTTCCACCTGAATAAATGTTAAAGTTAGAAATATGTTTCTTTCAAACTTTTAAAAAGTCTGAAATGTCAACAGTATATAGATGGTTGTAAATAAAAGTACTTTATTCCACTTTCCAACCATGACAGTACTTTCCTGCCACGAGTGAAAAGTGCGCAGCCGTTAAAATTTCTTTAAATGTTCAATTTGCGCGGGAGACTGGAGGCATCGCTCGCGCTCCAGTTTTTGGTGTATAGTGTATAGTGTAAGAGTGTGTGTTTTTTTGCCCTAGGGCAGGATTTTGTTTAAGGTTTACTCCTCTAGATCTGTTGTTTTCAGTCGAGAGCAGGGTCAGCTCTTGCAGCAACGTTAGAATTTCTTGAAACAGAATTTATCAAAATAAAGAATGATTGTAAATAAAACAGTATAGAGACCTAGTTAAAAGTTTCTTTCCGTATCGAGATAAAAGATCATTTAATCCTAAATCACATAAGATTAAAGTTGGATCACTGTCATATCAATCAAATATAATCAGATACTCATCGTCATCATCATCAATATATATAATATAAATATGAATATAGGCGTTCCCCATTATTGCCCACTGCTTCCGGTAGTCAACGCTCTGCATCCAGTTGCTTGTCAATCTTTTGATTCCGTCAGTCTAGCGTGTAGTAACTCTTTCCCTACTCCTCTTGTCAGCTCTTGGTCTGTACTCGAGTAATGTTTTCATCAAACGTTATTCTGTCATTAAGCCCAATTCCACTTAAGATGTTTTATTACATCAGGTCTAAAACCTTTAACATCAATTGACTCTTCGTTTAGTTTTTATACTTTATCATTTAGGAAAAATGTAAAATTGGCATATCTTGCCTTGATGAGTGTGTGTCTTGTTATCTGGCTGGAAGTATTAGTGATGCACTGCAGTAGCATGGTGTCTCAGATACACTAAATCATAACGTAGGTACAGTGCCTTTCTACTTTTCTAAGGCCTCTCAACTGTATTTAAGTGCATCTCTATACTATTGAATTTGACCAATAATAGGTAAAGGTAAATAGTCCTTCAGGAGTTTGTAAGTCGAGTCTTGTCTTGCTGTTATATGTGAGTTAATGATTTCAGGGTTTGTCGATACGTCTGTGCGTCCGTAATAGTCTGTTATAATTTTGAGGAAAAATTCGTTTAGAGTCGAAACTCGGAAATCTTGATGTAGTATCCGATTCATCGTGTAACGGGGGACATCTGCGATCAGTTTCAGAGCCCTGTTTTGAATAGCCTGGAAGTTATTCAGCTCAGCCCCGCTTATGTTGCACTACGAGGGCGCACCATAAGTCAGAACCGGCCTGACCAGTACCTTGTAGAGATTAACTTTGGTGCAATTACTAAGTCTACTCCGCTTGTGAAGCAGGGGATAGAGAGGGCCCAATTGGCGCAATGCAAGCTCGATCCTATTGACCGAGTTCAACCTCCAGTTCTGTTTCTGGTCAAAGATAAGTCCCAGGTGCTTGACCTCCTGGCACCAGTTCAACTCGACTCGATTAACCCTGAGCCTTGTTTCAGGCCTTCGTACTCTACTTTTTGAAAAGAAAATTACCTTCGTTTCGGCGGGATTCAGACGAATCTTCCAATTCGAAAACTATTTTTCCAACTATTTAATATAGCGCTGCATCCGGGTGACGACAACCCACGGTTGCTTAGAGGTAGTCGTAATTGCAGTATCGTCGGCGAACAGATAGAACTGATTCTGGCTATCGCGCGGAATGGCATGTGTATCTATAATATCAGTGATGCCTGTGTTCCTTCGCGAAACTTCGTTTTTGACATGATCCGCAATGACACTCCAAGCATTGATCTTTCCATCTTGCACTGAGTTCTTCTGAGCTTCTTAGCTGATGCAGTGGTCAACGTCAAAGTTTCAGTGCCATAAAACATACCCGGCAACATAAACTGATCAAAAACCTTCTGTTTTAGGCAAATTTGCAGGTCACTCTTAAATACCGTGCGAGCAAAAACTATTTTCTTCTTAGAGGGCTTGGACTGAAAAATGTAGGGCTTGGTTAAGGTCACAATTATAAGGGGACGATGTATCTAATCAAATCTAGGTTAAAATTGTGTCAAATTCATATTATGACATGGTATGTCAAACTGATGAATATTGAAATAAGTAAACAAATGCAAATTTATTAAATGAATTGATTCGGCTGTTACTTGGTGGAAATTCATTATCACTTTATAATAAATTATTCTTCGGGAAACAGCTAACCAAACACCAATTTTTTGAGGGTGCAAAAAATGGGGATTTTCTCTATTCCACATGCGTGTATTCTAAAAATTCACATAACCGGTGAGGTCAACCAGGCTTCCTCAGAAAAAATGTCGGGTCTAATAAATCTTTTCTTACCAATAAATTTTGGGTAAACCATTGACAGTAATTCCTGCGTCTTTCAAAATCTACTGCTCGTATTGCTTGGAATACTTGCACTTTATCAGGAAGCAAATTTAACCGTTTTTTAAAAATAGTCCTGAATGTTCTATAAGATTTTGAGACAGTCGTCTTATACATTTTGTTGGCTCATTTTGCATTATTTCACGAACGTTTGCAGCAAGTTCTTCTGTTCTTACAGATGGTCTTCCAGCTCCTTTTTTTATGTTGTACAGAACCTGTTTCCCTAAACAGAACTACGGTTCTTCTTAGGCAATGATAAAAATCCTCAGCAGTTAAAACCACGTTAGAAACATTTTCGCGAAAATCGTGTATGTACAAACGCTGATTGTATTGCCGCTAACCATTTACTCACATCCGTTTCGAGAATACGCTTCAACCATGAATTTTTCGCGCTGTTCCGTAAAACCCATTGGGTGAATTGTTCAAGAAATTGAATAAATTAGCGATGAATCAAATTACTTGTAACGACCGTTAATGTAACTGATAATGCTGGTATTTACTGACACCCAACAGTTATTACGCTCCACCGCTAAGCAATAATTTTTGCTCAAAGGTATATGGTTGAGCTTTCCATCTGGCCCAAGATAGGGTTACTTTTCTTCTTAATTCACGTTTGGTTATCCCTTAAAGTCCATATGGCCTAGATATGTATATTTATTATTATTATATATTGAAAATGTTGATTTTTAAAACCAACCTCAGCACATACTTCCTGAAGTTCTTGCAGCATCATTTCAATATCCTATGGATTGTCGAATAGTAGAACTATGTCGTCAGCAAAACGCAAATTTATTTGATCTTGACCAACTACATTTAGACCCCTTTCAGATTCAGATATTACTGACGATTAATTAGTTAAATTCCTTACTATGAAAGTAATTTGCTTCTTTTAAAAGCAATACAATTAGAAAAGAGTACAACTTTTTATATTTCTCCAATCTACTACTTTCAAGCGCCGGCACCTTATTACACAAAAGTGCCTCAAGCCTGTTTCTGATCATAATATTTTTAACGCTAAACTAGCGCTGTAATGCTTTTGTTTCTCAACAAAAACCTTAAAACACGTCTTTTAAATGTATAAAACTAGCGTTGGCAATTTATAAATTGCTTCAACTTCTTGAAAGTGTTTGTTCAAATAACAATAATTTTGGCGGCTTTTAAGAACAAAAATAGCTTTTAAACGGCTCCTGTTTTTGCTTTTATATTTTTTATGTAGGCGTTTATCGCAAGAAGAGGTTTCAAAATATATTTAGCTGATTATTGGGGGATACTTAGTATTTTGATCTTAAAAGGACGCATAAATGATCATTAGAGTGAAATTCTGATAATTACGACAAAGGCAAGAAAATCCTGTTGCGAATGAACACCAAGAAAACAAGCATTGTGAACAATAATCTCGTACTACAGTGGCGCTTCAATCCACGGAAGCGATGAAAGCACCGCTTCCCCTGTTATCATAAGATAAAACAAAATTTTTGCACTATCAAGATTGATAATTAAAATTAATCTAATTCTCGCCAATCGTCATTTATAATAGATACCTATTTATTTCTCTGACTGCCAGGCGAAGCGCTCTATTACATGCCACATATTATATCTGATTATGATCGTGCTAGGTCGGCGCTACCGCACGAAATATTATCGATTGAATTAACGACCTTCATTCTCGCAGCTTTGTCAGGCTTCTTCGTTATTGATGGCGCACTGTGTTAATTCCCTAGTGGTTACATTAATTTACCCTGCGTGGCCAATAGGGTTGCTCACTGGTTCGTTAATTTTTTACTACCTTTGATTAAAACAACTGTTTATAGGTTATGGTAGCATATTACAAAGATTCACGACAAAGGCTGGTCGACAAAAAACGTTCATATTACTCACTTTAAAGTACATCACAAAACCGCTCCGGTATCGTAGGGAGTTCGATTTCGTACGTGAGATAACGACGAATCGCTAGCTGCTTAGTTCTACAAACAAAGAGACTGTTAATTATCCAAAAAGGCCTTAGATTCATGCCGCGTGCTTAGGAGCACTTTGCTTCCCGGAGACATCTTGGAAACAGACTCTGTTGCCCCAAAAAAGCCTTAAAAACGTACGCGTACGTAAAAGCACTTGCCTCACCGAGCCATCTTGGAAGGACAAACAATGGTTGATGCAGTCATATAAATCATGTTATTCATTCACACTGACCATTCATTGATTATCATCTTTCAACTGTGCAACTTTTTGTTAAATATATTTAAGTTCTTGGAATTCTTAATATTCATTGGTAGATTGTTATATGTCCTAGACGACGAATTTAGAGGACAATTCAAACCAACATTTATTCTACAATTCGAAATGTAGACATTGCTCTCTGACCTTGTACTATAATTATATAATTGATTTAAATGCATGAAATCCATATTACATTTCTTTCTTCTTTTACAAGTACTATCGCGAAGCGCTTTTGACTAGCTAAATGACTGAACGCCAATCACTGCGTTAAGTTACAAGCAAAAATAGCAGAGATTGAAATTGCATGCACACAGCATTTACCAACATATTCTCTTTGACGTGTTGATATACGTTTCCTCAACAGTTATCATGAAAAGTATTAATGCCTCGTTAATTAATTACTTCATCCATGCTCTGTAGAGGCCATAACAAAGACATGCTTGTTTGTGGTTGTGACAATTTGTGTATGATTTGGTGATGATACAAAAAAATTCATGGTAGTGCTTGTCGATTTCAGAAAACAGACAACCTAATCATGTTTGCTTGGTGTGCACTCTAACAGGATATTGCAAAAATTGTGAGTGATTACCTTTAAAGAAATAGGCAATGATATTTTCACAGATAGGCCTACACCAGAAATTAATTTAGAGACAAAACGGTTATAGAGTTTTTCAACATGTACTCTCCGATTCGGAAATCGACGCTGGTACTCGGTGACTGCAAGATTTGAGCTTCCGTTCAGAAGCCATAAACGAATATCATATCATCATATTTACGATGAGAGAATGTCACAGACATAATAAAATTAATCTATAGTGTTTATATTGTCAGAAAATACAAATGCTGAACACGATTTGACAGTGACAAATCCTGTTTTCATTAATACCTAATGGGGTAACTTTTTTTTTTTTTTTTTTTTTTTTTTTTTATGATAAGGCACAGCACTACAGGATAAATCCTTTATGGCGCTCTAGGAGCGGTGCGTGTGCGCAGGAAACGATTCACGTTGGTCTTGAATCTTTGGAGACTATACTCGTTGGGGAAGACGATCTCAGGGAGGTCGTTCCAGAGTGATGACGTTCTCCAGATGAAAGAATTTTGAAACAGTGTCGTTCGAGGGACACTAAGCTGAACCACGTACTGGTGGGCTGCAGTGGCTCGTCGTGTATTTCTACCATGCATCGCTCTGGGTGGTATTAAGCGGGCAACCTCAGTTGAACACTTGCCATGAAAATATTTGTAAAATAGACTCAAGTCGCCAACCTGCCTTCGATGTTCAAGGCTTTCCAGGTTGTTTGTCAGACTATGGTCACCGATCAAGCGAATGGCTCTTCTTTGAATGGAATCTAGCAATCTCAGGGTATGTTTAGGAGCAGAGCCCCAAATATGCGAACAGTACTCCAGTGATGGTCGAATTTGGGCTTTATAGAGCATCAAAAGTTGTTGGGGTGTATAGAGGTTCTTTGTTCGGAAAAGTACTCCAAGCTTCTGCGAGGCTGCCTTAGCAATGGCCGCAACGTGGCCATGCCAAGACATATGACTATCCAAATTAACGCCCAATAAATGAATTGATGAAGCCAAGGGAATTGAGTGTCCCGCCATAACTATATCCGGTTCTTCAACATTAACTTTTTTAGAAAAAACTGCCGCCTGGGTCTTTTTAGCGTTAAATTCTACTTGGTTACTGTCACCCCAAGACAAAATTTCTTCCAGGTCTTTGTTGAGATGTGAGACCTCTTGCTGCCTATAGAGATGTGCATTAGCAGCCGATGTCCGAGCATCCAAAGTAAAAGTTGAAACAAGTGTGCTGTCATCAGCGAAGCTATATATAGGATTTTTAGTTTTTTCCAAAAGATCGTTAATGTATAGTAAGAAAAGGGTGGGCGACAATATAGAACCTTGAGGGACTCCGGCGTTGATGTTAAATGTGTCTGAAAGAAATCCGTCCATCGCCACTCGCAGAGAACGGTCTTTAAGAAAGCTCGACAGCCATGAACAAAATTGAACCGGCATTCCGTATGCTCTCACTTTAGTTAGGAGCCCCTCATGCCATACTCGGTCAAAAGCCTTGGAAATGTCCAGTGCTACCGCCCGGGACTCCCCATGGTGTTCTATTGCGTTGTTCCAAACATGAGTAACATACGCGAGAAGGTCTCCTGTTGATCTAGACTTACGGAATCCATACTGGCGGTCACTAATAATGTTGAAGCCTTCCAGGTATTTTAGTAGTTTTTCGTTGATAGCCTTCTCCATAACTTTTGATATAACCGAGAGCAATGCGACTGGACGATAATTGTTTGGCAAAGTCTTCTTGCCTTTTTTGGGTATGGGCTGGACTCTCGCAGTTTTCCAGCAAGAAGGAAATATTCCTTTTTTGTAGGATAAGTTAAAAAGCCTACAAAATACCGGTGTCAGTTCGTCAGCGCATTTCTTAATTACAATGACTGGAATATCGTCAGGACCAGAAGCCTTTTTAGTGTCGAGACTCCCCAAGATTCGCTTAATATGGCGGTGGCGAAAGACAATCTCGGGCATTCTCGATTCTACAGGGGTAATGTTCGGTGGAGTACTTCCCTGAAAATTTACCGTTGAATGTGAAGAGAATAGTTCCGCCAGTAAGTTTGCTTTTTCCTGTGCTTTGGTCGCAATGGTGCCATCAGAACGTGTTAGAGGTGGAATGGTTGACTTGGTAAAGTTCTGACTGACGGCCTTAGCTACCGACCAAAATGATTTTGAGCCGCTAGGACATTCAAGAAGTTTGTCTCTGATCCTCTGGTTGTGTGCTTCTTTGCTTTGGTTTATCGTTTGCTTGCATTGGTTTCGAGCGTTAACAAAGATGGTACGATTTTCGGCGGTAGGATTTTTACGCCATTGTCGGTAGAAATAATTTTTTGATTTAACAGCTCGTTCGCAATTTTTGGTAAACCAAGGCTTGCCGTTAGAAGGGCACTTTTTTGAGAAAGGGATGAAGGCTTCCATACCAGTAAGGATAACCTCCGATATTTCTGTTGCACAGATGGATGGATCATCAGAGGTAAAACAAACGTCCCGCCAAGGAAAGGTTCGAAAATGGTCCCTTAGGTCCTCCCACTTAGCTGATGTATAATGCCATATCTTGCGTGGTTTAGGAGGCTCTTCAGCACTAATTGGTAGTTTGTTCAGTGCCGAAATAAGGTTGTGGTCAGACGTTCCTAACGGCGGCTTCACGGTGACAGCGTACAAGTCGGGGTTTGAAGTTAAGAAAAGATCCAACAAACTAGCAAAATCACCATCTCGGTCTGGAATCCGAGTTGGTTCACCCACCAGCTGGGTGAGGCCAGAGCTGATGGCAAAGGATTCGGCTTCACGACCTTGTTCGTCAGTCATGTTTGAGTATTTAAGCCAGTTGACATTATGAATGATGACAACTTCGGAATTGGGGTGGTGGGTTTGCAAAAAGTCGATAGTATTAGCAAGAGAGGAGAACAAGTCTCTATAATGGGTATCGCTTGGCGGCCGGTAAAGGCAGCAGATGAATTTAGTAATTCTCTGCGTTGATATTTTAAACCACATTACATCAAAGTCGTTAGGCTCGAGTGTCTCCTCTCGTTGACAAGAAATATCACTCCGGACAAAGAGACAAAGGCCAGAATTCCGCCTAAATCGGTGATGAAAGTCGTACCCAGGATATAAATAGCTGACCGTACTAATCGATGATCTGACTTTGGTTTCGGTTAGTGCAAGTACATGAGGTTTGGTAGATTGTAGATGTTGAAGGACTGCATTGATGTTGGAGTTCAGTCCTCTTATATTGCAGAAGTCAATTTGGAAGTTGCTAATCTCGGGTCTTTTAACAACTCCAGTTTTTCCACCATTTCCATTTAGAATATTGTTCGAAGGACCCGCATGGCTACTGGATTGCTAATCAACAGTGTAAAGGCAACAGAACATACTTTTTGAAAACTATAAAACAAATATAAAACCTAGCCTACTTATTAGATATAAATAATTTTAAAAAAAATTTAATTTGAATATTGTTTACCCCTGTATTTGGGTAAGGACAGGGAATAGGACCTACGGTTATAGAACCTTTTGTTTATTTTATATCCCCGAATACTTACTTAAAATATTGACATTTCCTCCTGAATCACCCTGTATTAAGCCAAACTATGTTATCAACAGTTACGGCAGTATATGGAGAAAACTTCATATTCCAGCATGACAATTCCCCAATTCATACATCTCGACTAGTTCAAGATTTTTTACAAGAATATGAAATGAATGTCTTACCTTTACATCCTCGTCTAAGAATATGGTATTGTTCTTACTATACAGGGTGTTTCCTATAACTACGGTACGAAACTTCAGAGGATGATACGTAAGGTCGTTTTTAGAAAAAAAGTTGGTATGAACATTATGTCCTGAGTTGATTCGTTTCTGAGATACAGGGCAGGGCGTTGAAGTTAAAAAAAAAACGGTCATAAATATCCTTAAACCGATTTGGTTGAAATTTGGTTCAGTTATTTGAAGTAATAAGGCGCTTATTTAGCCCTAACTAGATTGAAATTATTAGGTCCAGTGGCGTATCAGTGGGCACCGCAGCCAATTATTATTGAGAAGAAAGAGTACGCCACTGCCTTTTTTTTAAGTTTCTTTATTTGTTCAGATTAAGCAACTACAAATACAACTTTTCAATCTCTTGTGTCTTTGTGGCAAAAAAAAGAAAGCTTTTTAGAATGAGTCAAAGTGATTTATATTTTTTTTGTCGCAAACGAAGCCAGATATGAAAAAACACAAGAGACCAAAAAAGTTGAAATTGTAGTTGCTTAATCTGAGCAAGTAAAGAAACTGAAAAAAAAGGCAGTGGCGTACTTTTTCTTCTCAATAATAATTGGCTGTGGTGCCCACTGAGACGCTACTGGATCTAATAATTTCAGTCTAGTTAGGGCTAAATAAGCGCCATATTACTTTAAATAACTGAACCAAATTTCAACCAAATCGGTTTAAGGATGTTTATGACCGTTTTTTTTTTTAATCTTCAATCTCAGAAACGAAGCAACTCCGGACATATGTTCATAGGAACTTTTTTTCTTAAAGCGACCTTACGTATTACCCTCTGAAGTTTCGTACCGTAGTTAGGAAATACCCTGTATACAAAATATACTACCTACTTCCTATAAGCGAGAAATTCCATTTTCTGTAATTGTATTGTGAACACTTTATATATTTATTTTTATATCTGGACTAATGATAAAGGAACACCGCTTAAGCAGCAAGCATAACATCCTTTAGTTTAAAAGCCTGGTAAGTTCAGATTCACCAGATGATGTTTTTAGCGAAAACTATATCCGTATAGAAACCTCGCGATACATATCTTTTTAATATTTTTATTTTTTACATAACAGCAATGATAATAGAAAAATTTAAGCACACTTGAATACCACAAGAGGTTTTTTGTTAAAATACTTATTTACTTATCTTTTATGGATGTATGTAAATTAAAGTTTTAGATGCGTGTTCTCGAGTCTAAGGCGTCAATTATATTTTTAAGCCGTAAATAAGATTGCAATGGTGACGAAACATTTTCAGAGGAAAGTGAAGGTGTGAAAAAATTAGTCATTATTTTATTTATTCTGAAGTATTAGGCACAACAGCTACATTGTTGGTTATTACAGTTTTAACCTCTTAATTAGGTTTATTTGTAGTTCGTGTTAAGAAGCGGCGCACAAAAGAGGTTGGCTAATGGATTTGTTAAATGTCATATGGGTTATGTGAACAATTGACACGTTTCAGTTATAGAAAATACCCCACCCTCTTTGCACTTAACACATTCTTTTATACACCTTTACATGATTGTAGTTTTTAAAATGGGTCCGTTTACTTGGACTGGTCTATTTAAATATTAGTTAGGTATGCAACTATAGTACGTTAAACGATTCTCTAAACAAGGTTCTCGCACGGGTTTTATAAAAAAAAATGTTACAAGCGTTAAATAAGTGTCACAAATACCACATTTTTGGAGTCATTTCTTCATTTTTTTTTAAGTTAGAACGCGCACTGCTTTGAAACTATGTAAGTTACTCGTCACTTAAACTTAAAGCATCGCATTTGGAAGAATACATAACTATCTTGATAGATGAATGAATAAGGCGAGATCCGCAAAGGGCGAAGTCTAGCTAAACAATCTTAGCTACTCAACATTAACCCTGACAAAGCTTAGCTTAATAATACATAACAGTCTCATAATATACATATATAGCGTCTTTTAGTCTATTAGGAATTTGCCATTCTTGAGATTCTTTTCACAATATACAGTCTGCACTATTTCACTGTAGTCCAATTACTTTTTATTATATTAATCATTTGCATCAGTAAGTGAGTGATAAAGAAAAACTGCAACTATATACTATCGTAGGCACCGTAAGGAGTGAATGGCGACTACTCTAAAATACAGAGGTTAATATGACTATAGAACTATTACCTTTCTAATTTAAAAAAATAGTCCATTCTCAAAGTGGAGTTGAAATTATAGCGAAAGGAAAGGAAGGGAAAGGTTTGTCACCCTTAGTAGCTTATGAAGGGATATATAAGGAAGGTTTGTGGAACATTCTAATTCTGTTTAATAGAATGGAAGAAAGATTTTGTTAGAATTTAAGTATTTTGTTGAAGTCACATTTATAAAGGTTTAAAGAATTTTTCAAAATTTTGGGGTACTGGATACCTAAGGTCCAGTGACCCGTAATTAAGTTAGCCCCATTTGGGGCTAAGTTAATTACGGGTTCATAGGAAGAAGCTCATTTTCCTTAAGCTACTAAGGGTGACAAACCTTGTATGCTCCATTCCACAGTTATTCGTTGATTTCGCGACCGCAATAAAATTTAAATGACAACCCTCAGTCGAAATCACAACCATAAATAACTTGCCTGACAAATGTCTATTGTGTAGGCACCGGACCTTTTGAAAGGGTACAGGTCCTGATTACCTACTAATTTTAATAGTTTAGGTTAGCTATTTTCAACAAAACAACAAATATAAAATAATAGGTAAGTATCTTTATTTTAATCATGTAATTAAATAAATAGCTATTATTATTTATACAAAAATACTAATCTACAATATTATAATAATACAATATTTAACTTAACCTACTCTATATTTAGCTCTGTTTCACTATCACTATCGTCTTTATCTATGCCTAAACTCATTATTAAGGGCCTTACGTTACCTACTATTAATTATTGTATGGATGGGTTTGGTCATTATATCTTTTACTGTCGTTAATGCAACTTTGTTTAAAATACTCGTTCACTAAAACTTGCACTTCGGTCATACCCTTTTTTTAAAAGGGTACAGTAAACGTTCTTTATGAAGTTTTTGGCATCAAGGGATAAATGTTTTTTCTTCGTTACACCATAAGTTCCGGAAGCAATATTATCTGAAGTTTCACACAGATCTGACATATTTTGGATGCTCGATAACACACACGAAAGTACCTTTAACGCACAGCTTGACAAACACCAAACGACTGATGAACTAAGATGAAAAGACTCTGCTTTATATTGAACACCTGCAATTTGCCATTAACCTACCTAATATGCCAATATAATAACATAATTAATAGTAACGTAAGGCCCTTAATAATTAGTTTAGGCATAGATGATATTATAATATTGTAGATTAGTATTTTTGTATAAATATTAATAGCTATTTAATTACATGATTAAGATAAAGATACTTACCTATTATTTTATATTTGTTGTTTTGTTGAAAATAGCTAACCTAAACTATTGAAATTAGTAGGTAATCAGGATCTGTACCCTTTTAAAAGGCACTTATTTATGGCTGGGTTTAAATTTTATTGCGGTCGTGAAATCAACGAATTATTGTGGAATGAAGCATACAAATAATCTTGAACTAAATTTTATCTAACGTTTCGGTATGCTGATTGCTTTCATCAAGTTTCGTTCACTGCTTAATACATTTTACAAATTTTAAAGCTTCATCAACGTCACCTTCCACCAAAATTTTTCTCTACTGCTAATACTAACAGCAACATTTCTTTTGTCTCTTGAGGATGAAGGTCAGTACCTTCGAAACATGTAGACTTATTAATATGAAAAAACTAAGCCTTTGATTGCTCTTTTATTAAATTAGTGGAGAAAGACTTTTTGACTTTCTTTCCTTTCCTTATATTAGCTGTCTGTTTAGCTAGTAAAACAGCTTTAACTTTCTTACGAAAACGCGAAACAGCGTCGAACTTCGTTAAAATAGACGTGTAATATGATAACACAGCCCCACAAAAAAAAATTTTTTTTGGAACTGCTATCGAGACAACTATATTCCTATGTAATTTTTGACGCTAAATCCGAATCCGAGGTAAAAAAAATCGTACACCCCCAAAATCAACCTCTAGCGCTATAAAACACCTCCTCGACAGGGCAAAAATGACTTAACGCTCAACGAACAGTCTTAAATCTCAATAAATCAAATTAAATATAAACATTCAAGTATATAACGCATAAACACAGAGTAAACCTTAGTTTCCATTGAAAATAACCCCCATAAGTGGGTGAAAACTGCCCCTCATACCACAGGAAACTTGCAGTGAACTGCATGAGTTTTGACGCGATGCTTAAAATCTACCCCCATAGAGTGGCGGAAACCACCCCTAGATTGAATTTGCAAAGAAAATCGGGGAAAAAATTTTGTCATCGTGATTTCTGTTTGAATCGATGGTAAAATTGGCTGAGGATATGCAGCACTGCAGTTAATACAACATTCATAAATAAATATTATTTAATTATTGTTACTAATAAATATCCTTGTAACGTATCTTTGAAACCCAGAGGGATTCATCATGGACAGCAAGTAGCCAGACATGCTTTACCCCATGTGTTCCGAAAAATAGGGTAATCAATAAACCCTTAAAATAAGAAAACAATTAACCCCAAAAGAAAATAGAGGAAAAAACTCAATAAACAAATTGTATTGTATTGTAGTATTCCATGTTCCTATATAAGAATTATAAGCAAGATTCCTCGTATGTGTTTCTGATTTCTAATTTGTTGACACTATGGTTCATCTCAATGAGAAACAACGAGTTGAAATTTTAATAATGAGCGGTTACGGAAATATGAAGAGATCGCAAGATCAGGTTTGTTAACTTTTCAATTAATTATATCCAAACAGGCCTCCAATAAATCAGTCAACGGTGTGTCGAGTGGTAAAAAAATTTCAAGAAACAGGCAGTGTTACGGAAGCCGCTAGATCAGGTCGACCTAAAACAGCAACCGGGGGAGACGAAGCTTTTTATATCATGCTCTTAATACATGAAAATCCAACACAATCATCCAGACCAATGGCAATGGATTTTAATGTGTCTCGTCAGTCAGTGAAAAATTTGTTTAAGCAGGAGAAGTTGCATCCCTACAAGATAAAGTTGGTGCACGAGTTAAACGAGGACGATTTTGATAGAAGAGCTGAATTTTGTGAGCTGATGATGGAAAGATGTAATAACGAAATATTTTCGGATGAAGCTACTTTCCATTTAAATGGCATTGCTAATAGACACAATTATCGTTATAGGTCTGCTGAGAATACTCACTGGTTTCAGGAAGGTCATACTCAGAGACCCGAAAAAGTTAATGTTTGGGAGGCATAGTTGGTAGACATATTGTGAGACCTTTTTCATATATTGTAATTTGAATGGTGAAAAATATCTGAACCTCCTCAGAAATCACATAATTCCTTCTTGTAGAATGATTTTAATGGTTGTAAATAATGGCATAAACGAACAGGTATGGTTCCAGCAAGATGGAGCAACTGCGCATTATGCGGCAAATGTTAGACAGTACATAAGCGAACAATTTTTAGGACGTTGGATAGGCAGAAGAGGTGCTATTGAGTGGCCAGCGCGATCCCCGGACTTAACCCCGCTCGACTCCTTTTTGTGGGGACACTTCAAGAACAAAGTCTCGTTTACCGTCCAAATAACTTCTAATCTTTAATAGTCACAATTAGTGCTGAAATTCGGGCCATTGCAGAGGTCTTCCTTTTAAACGTTGTAGACAGGTTCAGGGATCGACTAGCGCTCTGCTTAGCAGAAAATGGTGGTCATTTTGAACACCTGATCCACTGAAAAAGTTGCACTTGCTTCTTTTTCCGATATTAAGTTGTTCAATTTTCTAGGCTATTTATTTTGTTATTATAAGGTTTGTTACAATTTTAAATAAATAAAAATTTGAAATACAAAAAATTCAGAGTTTTCCCAGTAGAATCCAAATATGCAATCATATGCTGGGTGTTCCATTTAAAAAAAGTTGGTTAGTCTCTATGGCAACCAAACCAGAAATAACAGAAAAATTCATGCAAGTAGAAATGTGGGGAATAATTTACTGAACAACTTTCATAAAGGTCACTTTTTCGTATACGAGGTAAATCAAAAGTTACAAGCAACTTTTTTTCCACTCTGTATAATGAACAAAACTAACCAGTAAAATAACACATTAGACGTTTCAAACCTTATTCATTTTCTAATTACGGCTGTTAATAATGAAACTCTTAAATTAATTTCTGAAACTAGACTAGGGGCTTTTTTGATATCATTGGGAACAGGCTTAAATATCGAAACTCCGTTGTAAAAATGAACGCTGAAACAACGCAGTACTATATCTAGGGACACTGTGAAGAGCCCGAAATCGTGTTAGACGATCATGAAGCTGCGCCTCTGGTCAGTTTATGATAAAGATAACTAGGTGAATTGTTCGTTTCGATTGAGTACACGTGAATGGCCATATGGAGCATAAACCTCTCCGATAAATTTAACCACCCGGACGTACGAAAGGCCGGAGTTATGTGATCACATTTACGCGCATCATAGCAAAATCTCAAGCATGCACTTTGCAGCTTTTGTAGTATGCTTGGGCATAGCAAGTATATTTATTCAACCTAATGGGAAACTTACACAATTAGTGAATACAAACTGAAAGTGTGCGAAATAGGTCATTTACAATAATTTTTTAATGCAATTTTAAAGTTAGAAAAATAATTGTTTATGGTAAAAGATATTTATTTTTAGAATCCTATGAAAATCCAATAATTTTATATTGGATTCCATGAAAAATATAATCATAATATGATATGAATAAATATTATTTATAATACCTATTTATTTTTATTTTTATTCATTATTATTATTATTTTTTTTCAATATGTGAATTTTCAGATATTTGTTAAATGTTTATGTAACTTTATTTTTTATTGCTTTTAAACTTTAAGGAATTTTGTTGTATTTAATTAATCCATTATGAGTTATAGCATTTTTACTCCTTGTACTCGTAGAATTAAAAAGAAAGTGATTTTTAGAACGATTATAATAATTGTGTTTATCTATCTAACTATCTATCTAACCTATTTAATTTATTTATGATTTGATTAATGTGTTCATTAAAGTTTAAATCACTTTAAAGAATTAATCCTAAATACTTAGAATTTTTAACTATTTTAATTTTTGAGTTATTTATTTCAATATCTGGTAAATTATTATTTTCCAGTCTTCCTATTTTTAAACAGAAACATTTATTTTCATTTAAAAAGAAATCATTATAATTACACCATTTTTCAATTATTTTAATGTCATTTTTCATAGATTCAATATTGTTAATTTCATTTCCATTATAAGAAATACCAATATCATCAGCATATTATAAAATTTAACCCACTAAATTTAAATGAATAATGTCATTTATATAAATTAAAAATAGGCGTGGTCCCAGGACTACCCCTTGAGGAACCCCATATTTTAATAAATTTCTACTACTTTGAATTCCGTTGATTTGCGTAATTTGATATCTGTGTTGTTTTGAAATAATTTAAAACAATTTTCTTTTGCACCTATATTGTTCAGCTTTACGAAAATGTAAGAATAAACAACTAATATTTTTTTTCTTATCCAGTTCGTTACAATTAAATTTTTATAATTCTATAACTGCTATTTTCGTATTTTCTTTCTTGTGAAACTCATATTGGTTCTCACTAATAAAATTTATGTTATTTAAAAAACATAATAGTCGTTCATGTAAGATTTTTTCAAAAACTTTTGATAATATTGGCAAAACAGAAATAGGTCTGTAATTATTTAAATCACTTTCATCATCAGATTTATATACTGGGGAATTCCAGGAATTTTTAATTCTATAGGGAATCTTCCAGATTCGATGCACTTATTAATTAATAAAACTATATAAGGACTAACAGTATTCTTAATTATTTTTAAATGTTCTGGTTTGATACCATGTAAACCAGATGCTGAATTTGATTTTAATGAATCTATGATTCTCAAAACCTCTGTCTTATTAGTTTTACTTATGTACATATTTGCTAAATTAAGAATTAAATTAAATTTTTATTTAAGCCACACGTACACAGGTTATTCAAAAGTAAAAAATGATTGACTCAATCGAACGCCGTCTAGAAGTCAGTATAGGTATTGTCAACATAATCCTGATAACATTTTTCACAGTGAAACTTTCAGTTTTAATACCATATTGTTGATTGAAAAGCACCAAGAGAGCTCCCGTTACAATAATATCAAATAATTTAGGTATAGTCGACTAAATGCAGATTGATCTATGACTCTACATCTTCCCTATTACCCTATTTATATATTGGACGAACTATGAGAGCTTCTGCCGAATAAGAAACACAAAACTACGAAAATACTGAAAGTAAACGATGAATGGAAGAAAGTCAAAGATTTTATCTTACCCTAAAATCACAGAGAAGAACGAATGTATTGGAGTTATATGACTATGTTTCCAATATTCCTGCTTCGATAGATGACTTAAAGATGAAATAATCTGTATATATATAATTGTTCAGCATAACTGACGGCATTCCATTACGACCTGAGGATGTTTCTGATTTTAACTAAGAAAAATTTTCGTGTCAATAATATCCATATCTAAAATATTGTACAATTAATAATTATTCGGTGCCTCATACTAACATTGAAAAACAGCCCCACAATACTAGCCAGAAATATTAATCTCCTCGCCACCATGCCATGGTAGGGTAACCATTTGACGATCTGCAGTCACTGTTGTGTTAATTTATAGTCTAAACTGCCCTAACTGTGCTCCAACAATGTTAAGTTGACAGCACGAAGGGGGCAGTCAGTTGGTTGTCAGTTATCATTTATATAGGCTGCGTAGTTCGGTCTTGGATCAATGTCTTTAAATGTAACATATATTTTTTTCATTTTGCTTTCATGACTGAGGTTAATAATAGGCCATCTTCAAAGACCTTTAGCGTTTCCGGACCCATGTTCACATGAACTTTATTTTTGTCTCCTGTGTTCTATCTACCCTAGAATTTGGTAACATGATCACATTAAGACCCTGTATAAACATCAGATTATTAAACGAGCTAAAGGACAATATTAACGTATTTATAGAGCGGGCAACAAATTTAAAGAGCAGTGGGCCCTAATTATTAACTTAAGAACAAAAAATTGTTGTTTACATCCCTCGGTTGATTTGGAATGTGTTAAACCAATTCTACTGCTGTCGTGGCACGCAGATTAACATCTTGAGTACCTTACCGATGTATGGTTTCCCTAAGATTTTTACAACCATTTTTATAACCATCAAATTTCGACTCAAAACCATGTTCTCACGTGAAACGAAAAATGGAAAAGAAAAATGAAAAATGATGGATACTGATTGAAATTTAAAAACTGGTTCGTCCCAATTGTTCGTCATTTACAATTTTACATGTTTATTGTTTTTATGTAATGAGTTTTTACATTGTGGCGTTGATGGCCCACTTAATGAAGAAAAGTTTTTATCAACTTTCACTTAATACACAAAACGATTGTTGTTTCCCTCTTAATTCAAAAAAGTGTACACAGCCCCACGTTATCAGTATTCTTAGTATTCTCTAACCTGAATTTTCCAACCTTGTGTCTATTGCGATTTAAATGACCTTACAACTATAGATATTCGTGACCGGTTTACACTTTCGCGGATGACACCACTATTTTGTGGCATTCAAACAACCTTTTTAAAAATATCATGGATCAAGATCTTCAAAAAATCAAAACTTTCTGCGGCTCTTAACCTTGGTTTACATAATAACAACATACGGCGATGCATGCGACGACTTCATCGTTTCAATACTCAAACTCATGCTACATAGTGTGGAGTGTGGAGTCGAACGATTCGCGTAGAGTCTCGTACTGGATGGTAAGCGATGAGATGCGGAACCAGCGTGTGTGGGCTTGAATCAATGCAATCGATGTGTTTCAGTTTTAATCTTATAGGTCCTTTATATACAGGGTGTTATGGAAATGACTTATTATTTTTTAACCCGTAAATATATAGGTCGAGACGAATTGGGGAAAAATTGCTATAAATGGCGCTCGAAGCTGGAAATTCGAGAAAAATGCCTTCAAAAATTTAGGTCCAAAACACCTACGGGACCCAAACAGCTGATTTGGGTAATTGTTTACTTTAGTGCAAATGTTGAATTTTTCGCTAAAATTTCGTATATAGGCTAATTAAGGGTAGCTGATCACAATTTTCCTTTTGCGTTTAGGCGGCAAATGCACTGGTTTTGAGAAAAAAAATGTTAAAGTTTTTCTAACTCACCGGTATGTTATTTTGCATGTAATCCTAAAATGTTGCTATTTTCAATAAAATATTACTTGTCGGAGTCATAGTATACACTTCTGAGTTGAAATAAACGAAATATGCCACAAGGAAACTCTGAAAAACGGGATAACTTGTAAGCGAACAGAAAACTCTACGTTATCTGGAAAAAGACGGGAGACAGCTCACTGACAGCTGGCCAAAAAAGCAGAAGCAAACTGCACCCATGTTGTCAGATTGTTAGTGTATTATAAATTGCCTATACTTTTCAATTCATTTTTATTAATTGAATGAATCCTATTGGCTCGAGCTAGCATATCATTCTCCTGGATGGAAGCCATTAATAATTACAAGAAAAAGAAGAACAATCTGGCAACGTGAGTGCAATGAATCTGAAAAGAGACGCTTTTACTTTGTCGGCGTATTAACAACGAATTTAATTAAATTTGTGCCTTTTCCATTGTTTTTTTGCTAAAATGTTGTTCTTATTTTATGAACAGATAGTTTGGTGAAAGTTTTATCACATATTTTGAAGGGAAAACCATAAAATCTAGGAAATTGAAGACATCCTTACAAAAGAATACCCTAACCTGTAAGTGAAAAACTTTAACATTTTTTTTCTCAAAACCAGTGCATTTGCCGCCTAAACGCAAAAGGAAAATTGTGATCAGCTACCCTCAATTAGTCTATATACGAAATTTTAGCACAAAATTCAACATTAATTGCACTAAACTAAACAATTACCATTCCAGCAGTTTGTCTTGTCAAAAACACATGTGTTCAGGGGCATTGAACTATCATGGAAGGCGCACATAGTCCGGTTATAAGGTATTTTACAAAATTCAAAATACTTCCGATTTTAGAAAAAAAAACTATCAAGTGTAACTCTAGACCACCTCAGGAGTGGCCCCTTAAAATATAATAAGTCATTTCCATAACACCCTGTATATGGTTCAGTTTAAGTTCATACCTCCTACTAATGTTATCATTACGACCGTATGCAACACAAGTTTCAGACATTTTTCAAACATGTACATGGACTACAGGATTATTTCCAGAATCATTATTCTTCGGAGACGATGCTTGCATTGCCACATGTTTCAGTGTGTATGGGCGGCTTTAGATATAACATTTTAATGTTTGGATTTAACTAAAATTATCTTGCCTTGAATAACAAACAAATTGAAAATAAAGCAACCATTAAATTTCTTGGAATATTTATAATAGACTCTAAAGCTAAACTTGAAAGACATGTCACTGAATTACTGAATTAATTAAGAAATTAGCGTCGGGTTGTTTTGCTATTAAGGGTAGTGCAGCAGGAAATCGCGGGAATTCTGTAATCAACATCTTTTAAAATTCTGTTTTTGTTATCCAAAAGAGAGCGCTTACGTTTTTCAGTGGGGCAAAACATTGAGACCATTGTCAGCCACAGTGGCGGCCCGTCAGGGTAGGGATGGTAGCCGTCGCCTACCCTTAATTTATTAATTATTAATATTTCCCAGTAACAGTAACCCAAGCTCATATTTAAGTAATACTATAGTAGATATTATTTAAAAAACCGGAACCCCAATAAAACGTGCAACAAAGAACGCTACAGGGTATTCTTTATTTTCATACAAATCAAAAATAAGAATAAGTTAAAGGGAATATCCAGTTGACGCCCTTCAAAGAGAGTAAAATATTAAATCACATAAGTCTTAGTGTTCTATCTTTTACCAGGTACCCACACGTGTACCTGAGAAAGCGAGACATAATGTAATATGAGGGTGTATTTTGTATCCATTTATAAACTGATTGATATCTCTGGTAAATGCTGGTGGGATATTGGGTCACACCCGGAATGTATTATTTCAGAAAAGTTAAATAAAAATTAAAAATGAGACCAGTATTACTAAAACTATATTTTATTTTGACCTGAATCTGAAGATAAAGAAATGTCACTTTCAGGATCTGACACATGAATTATCAGTGGCTTAACCTGAACATCCAGAATGTGTTCTTTTTGCCAATAATCCCTTATAATACTATTTGTATAGCAAACACAATCAGACCAATTTTCAAGGGTAATAGTTTGTAATGCCTCTTCCAAACATCCAAAACGGCATTTTCATCTTTCCTGTCTTTTCCAATAATTTGTTTATTAAAAAAAGTTTTGCTTTGGGCCGAAATTAATTCAATAGCATTGAAAATGCAGTGGTAGGGCAGCAGTCTCAAAACTTGATGACAATGATGACCCATAGTACAAATTAATTCATCCACGGCATATCCTAATTTTGCTTTGTATTGTTTTACTATTTGTAGCAATACGGGTTTGAGTGCGTTTTCCATAAAATTGATATTTTTGCTTTGTAGCCAGGAAATGATATCAGTTTTTCTCGTTAAAGCATTTGGCACATTTTCGCCGAGCCGTGAATGGTACTTTGCATTGTCCATAACAAGAAGCGACGGTTTTCGAGCCGAGTTCAAAGCTGTTCTTCCAACCATTTTTCAAACAATGTAGAGTTCATGTTGTCATGATAATCATGAATGTTGAATAAACCCCAGAATTCCTCGCCCATACCTGAATTTTTGGGTACCTGGGAAAATGTTCTCTGTTGAGCTTTAATTTCTCACACCTGACAAAGAGAGGCCATTAAGGGTTGATGCTCTGATTTGAAGCCTATGATTTGTTTAGAAGAAAGAAAGATGATTAAAAGTTGTAGCTTTCTTTGTTGCAGGTTTTATTGCCCTATATCGGTCTTTTTATATAATCTCTACTATAAACGAGACGGAGACGCGAGCCTGTGCTGTAGCTTATATTGGGTAATAATAAAGTCATAGTTGCTTATTTACTTTCCAGTACCGACCTTATTTACAGCGCACATAGGTTATTGAATTCCTCACAGTGAAATATTTTGAAAATGATTTTCTCTTCTTGCCACCCTAACAGAATAATTCACATTATGCATCAATATTATGTGTTTCGTCAATGCGGCTGCTATTTTACGGTTGCCTCCATATTTCAACGTAAAAATTGTTCTTTTTGTTTAAAGATCACATACCTCATCCAAATACTACTTTTATTACCGCTGTTTGTTCTTCAATGTGCTGAACATTAACATTTTTTCTGCCTTAACTGTTTGTTTACTATTTTTTAGTTTATATACTACGTTGCATTGAGGATTTCCACAATTGTATGCTCTCTAACATACTAATTTTCTTTCCTACAAAGTACCAACCCAAATGCACATGTTTCTCAAGTATACTATAAACATTCAACACCTCCGTTGTGACTGGCTTTCAATCTGTAAAAAAAACAGTAATGTTTGTGTGTATTACTGTGTATGTTGTATAGGAAATTATAAAAGTAAACCAGGCGAAAAAGGGCAGCTGTTACGGTGTTAAGAACAACCATTATTATTCTTGCGGAACTATGACGGAAACTAAGCTTTAATTAGAAATTTCAATTTTTTGCAGTGTATTGCTTCTTCGAGAAAATGAATGACTTACATCTTTTTATATTGTATATTATCCCAAGATTTCCTATAATTGCTTATTTTTATGAATCAATATCTATTCAAGCAAATTAAGTTTCATAAGTTTAAAGCCGGACCTGACGTACACGCAAACTGCGCAGACGAAAAGCTTCCACAAAACACCGCATACTGGAGACATTTTCGTAACACGGTATTAGCAATATTTTGGCTATAATATAATATATGGTTACACATATACAATACATGTAACCATAATCATTTTATTTTTAAAACACGTGATTCTCTCCTCCCACTCGTATTTACAGCAAATAAAATATAGTATAACAAATAGTTCAACATAAACTTCACAGAACACACCATATTTGTTTAAGAAAGAAACAAGTTTAACCCTCTCAGAATTAAAAAATAACACTTAGCCCACGAAACACGTTATATTATCACAGAAAAGTGCATTTTAATACACGAACATTCGAACAATGCCCTACCCCCCCCCCCCCCCTCCCAGAACCTAGCTACTCCATAGAGTGGCCAGGGGAAGAAGGGTTAAAGCTCATTTACCCGCCACGAAAATGCTGGTTATGGTCCAGGTATTTCCAGTAAAATTTCAAAATTTCATATTTTCGTTTATTAAGTGGTATCGTATATTATGCATTATATAATAAACCATTGTGACTAATCGCGTTTTGCTATTCATTCAAACTCACCGACTCCGACCAATAGCGAGTCAATATTTGATTTGTTTCTGTTTGGAGCCGTATCGCATTGCCACCTCGTCATAAAGCTGCTGATTGATAATTTGTTTGAAAGGGAAGCCACGGCGAAAAAAAAAACGAGTATTGTGTATCTTTTTTGCCGGTTTGCTATGAAATACATCGACCAGATACACGCCTAAAAAAGCTTTTAAATTATATTTACACTACGGTTTCGTATTCCCTATAAAAATGATTTCAATGAAAGATTGATACAAGACTTTATTTTTCCGGAGAAAATGTATTTTAATGAAACGTCAATTTGTTCTTTTATAGTATAAAATACCGTATGGATTTTTTAAATATCTATTATAAGGCGAAGGTACTGTAATAGTAATAGTACTCAGGGGCGAACCTAGGGGGGATGAGCTGGGACAAATCAAACAGTTATGAGAAGTATAAAGGATTAAATTATAATTGGTATATTTTGGCATTCGTAAGTAGACAATTTTTTGCCAGAAAAAAGTTAGGTAAATCAACGAACCATGGGATTGGTCATTGCGGTGTCCAGACTTTCACCCTTCTTGACTTTTCGAGCAAGCTTAAGAGAGAATTATACAGCAATACTTCATAGATAGCACCAGGCAAAAGTTTAAATATACACCTGACCAGTGGCGCAACCAGGGGTAGCAGGGTAGCTCGGATCGTCTAACTACCTGTTTACAAGAAATGTTAACTCATCAGTACTCATCACTATATCCCAATAAAACAAATAAATATTATTCTGGTAATTAAGAAAATAATTTTTAAAACTTTTCTTGATATTGAACCATATTTAATAGAAGAATACTGTAGAAAAATTATGAATAATTCATAATTTTGCTTTTATCCTGACACTATTTCATTTTATGTACCGTGTGATCCACTTATCGTGTCAACATTTTAGAGTTAAAGAAAAAAGTTAAATACATAAATTTCTTGCATTGACGTAAAATTTTTATCTGTTCATTTTTTTATATATACAGGGTGTTTCGTTTTCCACGTCCAGACATTAACTTTCTTATTTTAAATGGAACACCCTGTATATTGATAAGTCTTTAGATTCCCTCTAAAATTGTATGTGAATTTTGTATAACCTTTAAATTATATATTTAATTTTTTTAGGTAAAATAATATGCACCCCAAATGCTATTTTAGGGTTAAATTTCCGAGTTACTTATTATCGGCCTTACCTGTTGATATGTCTTTTTTGAGTATTGTCTTACGTCAAAATATTCCTTCGTTGTCAAAATCAAAATGAACTTTATTGAAGAACAGAGGTTTCAAATGGTTAAGCTTTATATTGAAAACGATAAAAGTGCCACCGCAACTGTTAGAGCATATCGACGAAAGTTTCCCAATCAGGGAGTATCTTCTAAAAAAACGATTAGAAGAAACTATCTAAAATGAATGGAACATAAGTCCCTTGGAAATATACAAAATGTCAGGACCAGACTTGTGAGCACCGAGGAACAGGCGGAAATATGTTTGGGATATTTCAACGCATATCCTAATACATCAATGAGAACTTCTATTGATAACATTGGATACTCCTATGAAACGATTTCGAGAACTCTTCACGATTTTGGGTATAAGCCGGTCAAAATAATGTTGGTTCAAAAATTGCAACAACGACATTTCTCAAGACGTCTTTAATTCTGCAGAAACTTGCTAGGTAAAATCGAACAATTTCTTAATAATATTTTATGGACTGATGAGAGCTGCTTTTCAACGCGTCGCATACACCATAGACAAAATACTCGTCACTGGTCCATAGAAAATCCGGTGCCGGTTTAGTATGCGGTCTACCTGCCCTTTGCGGTCTACCTAATATTATCCTCGGGTTTATTATGCGGTCTACCTAGTCCCTACACCGTAATTATCCAATAAAGTTTACTTTTCATTATAACTTTAAGTAAATAATTATATTTCTAATGATACTAATTCTCATTAAGTAATTTTCATTAAGGTAATTACGACTTTATATAAAATGTATAAAAGAAAAGGACATTTTCCAAACTGTTTAATTTTACAGTGTATCGTGCATACCAGAAACATGTTGCTTCGCGATTTTTATATTAATATTGCCGCCTCCGAAAAAACTGCTGTTGCATTTCTTAGGCAACATCAATTACTAGATACTGCAAAATATGCGAACTGTATATCGTACTTAACTTGTAAATATATATCGAATAAATTGTTTTTGAACATTTATTTCGTTTTTTTTTGTTGATAATCTTGGGTAGACCGCATACTTAACCCGATAATCTTAGGTAGACCACATACTAAACCGGCACCGAAAATCCACATGTGAACGAGAAGTTAGACACCAAGGATGACAGTCTATAAATGTCTGGCGTGGGTTTTATGGCTCTAAAATAATTGGACCATTATTTGATAGAGGCTCATTAAGTGGCCCTGGATACCTTAATTTTCTTCAAAATGATATAGATAGTTTAATTTGTGTGGCGATTACTTGAACTAAAATTATATCGAGTGGATTGGAAGGAATGGTACAATCCTGTTGCCTCTAAACAGTCCTGATATTACCCTAATGAACTACTTTTTTTGGGGTCACATTAAAAACGAGGTATATGAAACTTCATGCAGTTATTTAAATGAGATTATATTTAATGTTAGAAGAGTGGTAAACGATTTACGAGAAACACCTGAAGTATTCGTAAATGTAAAGAATTATTTTTTGGAAGCAATCCATTATTGTATTGACAATAATGGAGGTCATTTTCAACAATTTAGGTAAATATTTGTAATTGTAGTTGCAATATTTTTGTTCGAATAAATATCCATTAAATGATTAACAAATAAGTATTGGCCAAACCATAAGAAATAGGCATATTAAAGGTTTTACAAAATTCACATACAATTTTAAAGGGAATCTAAATACCTATTAATATAAAGGGTGTTCCATTTAAAATAAGAAAGTTGATGCCTGGACGGGGAAACGAAATACCCTGTATATATACGAAATGAACAGATAAAAATTTTACGTTAATGCAAGAACTGTGTGTATTTACCTTTTTCTTTAACTTTTAAGGCAATGTTATAATATCAAATTAAAATGTGGACACGATAAGTGAATCACACGTTACATGTATATAATTGTAAAATAAAGATTATTATTATTATTATTATTATTATGTGGGCAGTTTTATTTCGGCTTTGTTTAGTAGATAAATGTAATTTTATCAAACTCTGATATAGGCATAGCGATATGCAAATAAATGTCATTTATTTTTTCAAGCGAAAAACCTTTGGTCACCCGAAGAAGAGTCTAGGTGCCATATTTGCTGAGTGATGAAGCGCAATTTTGAAAGTTATATTTATTTTGAAGGGATATAGTGGTGTATAATTTTTTTTTCTTTAAAAATATCAAAATATATGTTAGCGCGGACGCCAATGTTACAAGTAGAGGAAATCTTTTTTTATGAAATAAATGTGTTTTTATACCTAGTTACTTTCAAAATAATATCTAAAGCAGTCTCAAAAATATATTAAGAAAAATCCGTTTTTTTCTTGGATTTTCACACCCCGTATTTTAAAATTAAAGCGGCTGTAGACACGAGCGATGGCACATGTTTTTTGAAACAACCTGTATACATAATATATTATGGTATAACAAAATTGAAAATGCAGTAATACACAGGGTGTTTTATTTAAAATTGTTAAGTCGCTCAGTTAGACGTAGTAAGGCTAGATTATTATGTTTCATGAATATACAGTGTCACCATTAAAGTGTAGTGTAGTGTAGTTAAAATTAAATTTCGGCAATCGTTTTTGCTTCAAATTAGACTAAAAATTATATAATCAAATGTCACCATCTGTCATTCGGTATCTGTCAAAAATTACATTTTAATCAAGAAATGCTGAAAAATGGCATTGTTTTACCGAATTTCAAAAAATTTTATTAGAAAAAGTTGTTTCCAGTACAATTCTTGGCCTAAATACAAAGTTTCAGTTTTCTAGCTCAAAGTTGATTTTTTGGCCATTTTTTCTAATTAACTTTTTTTTTATTTAATGTAAGTTCGCTTAATGGATATTAAACTATTTGCTTATACCATACTCAATATTTTATTTAGTTTGTATGAGCTTTTTTTTACTAGAATGCCATTTTTTTTCGAAATTTAAAATTAGAGGCAAAAAAATTTGACACAGGTGGTGCAAAGTTATCCTAATTTAAAAATTTTAACAGATAGACGTCAGATGTTTCGTTTTTCAAATGACAAATACATCTAAATATTTGATAAAAATTTTATTTTATACTTAAAACTATCATTATTATTAAAAGGAACAAAAAGGAACTTTAATCATTTTAAATAGGTAACACAAAAGCAATATAAATTTCACATTTCAGTGTGACGTCCTTCTCGCTCTATACAAACACCCGTCTATAAACGTCTTTGACAGCATTTTGTAAAAAGCTTGGTCTTATATCGGCACAACACTGTCTTATCGTTTGTTCCAAATGCTCGATATTTCTAAACGGTCGATTCTTATAAACTTTCTGCTTAAGATAACCCCACAGAAAAAGGTCTAGTGGGGTTATGTCAGGCGACCTGGGTGGCCAGTGACATTCTCTATCACGCCCTATAACTCTGTTTTGAAATAATTGGTTTATGCGTTCTTTCACTGCTACAGTTTGATGTATGGGTGCACCATCAAGCTGATACCATAAGTTATGTCTATGGTGTAAGGGCATGTTATCCAAAACTTCGGTAATCTCGTTATTAAGAAAATTCAGGTACCTTTCACCAGTTAAGTTTACTCTAAAGAAGTATGGTCCAATAAGCTCATCTTTCAAAATTCCACACCAAACATTGGTTTTAAAATGATACTGGTCGCGACATTCAATTGTGAAGTTAGGATTTTCTTGGGACCACCATCGGCAATTTTGTGAGCTCACGGTACAAAGTGGCTTCATCTGTCCATAATATCTTTTATGGAGAAAGAATATTCTCCTCATATTGTCCCTGATACCAAAACGAAAAATCAAGTCGGATATCAAAATCGCGTTCTTTTAATGTGTTTATAAACTTGGGTTTATATGCCCGAAATCGATTTTTCTGAAGAATTTTTCTAACGCTTTCCCTCTTGCACCCTGTTGAATCACTTATCTTGGTTACACTAGTTTGACCGTGGTCAATAACAGTTAAACAAACATCAAGTTGTGCTGCTTCATCGTATTTACTTGCCGCGTGAGGTTTCTTAAAATTATTTTGAACAGATCCAGTTTCTCTAAATTTTGTCATTATTCTTGAAACAGTGCTATGCTGCAAATTTTTTTCTGGATGCCTCTCATTAAAAATGGCAGATACTTGCCGGTGAGGCATATTCTCTCCACAAATTAAGACAATTTCTATTTTTTCTTGAATGGACAACATTGGTGATAACACTGAAAACTATAACTTGCGAAAATATTCAAATTTATGACATTTCTTTTATTTATTCGGCACTCTAATTCGTTTTTTTTTCCATAGCCTACTTATAAAATTCAAAATTGCCTTGATATTTTATTGTGGATAAAAAGAAAATGTGTCTAAATTTTGAACTAATCTGATATCTGGGAATTTTATTATAAGTTTTTTAAACTTCTTAGGTGTATGTATTATCAAAAAAATGGAATATCTGACGTCTATCTGTTAAAATTTTTAAATTAGGATAACTTTGCACCACCTGTGTCAAATTTTTTAAATTTCGAAAAAAAATGGCATTCTAGTAAAAAAAAGTTCATACAAACTAAATAAAATATTGAGTATGGTATAAGCAAATAGTTTAATATCCATTAAGCGAACTTACATTAAATAAAAAAAAAGTTAATTAGAAAAAATGGCCAAAAAATCAACTTTGAGCTAGAAAACTGAAACTTTGTATTTAGGCCAAGAATTGTACTAGAAACAACTTTTTCTAATAAAATTTTTTGAAATTCGGTAAAACAATGCCATTTTTCAGCATTTTTTGATTAAAATGTAATTTTTGACAGATACCGAATGACAGATGGTGACATTTGATTATATAATTTTTAGTCTAATTTGAAGCAAAAACGATTGCCGAAATTTAATTTTAACTAACCTCATTAATAAAAAAAAGTTCCATATGGTGCGGACTTTAATGGTGACACTGTATAGTCAAAGTTTTACAGATATAATTTTACTCGTTTTCTAGACATCTAATGTACCACCGAGTTTGGAATATCCTGTATAAGTCGCATGAAAAAATTATCCCACTCAGACTACGACCTCGCATTCTAAATCTTTTCTCGCGTGACTTATAACATATCACTAGTAGGAATCATTAATAATTATTTCAGGTGTGAATATTTCGAAAACCATTGCAGCATATTTTATATAAGATATATTTAGATTACTGATTACTGATTAATGATCAAAATTCAAAAGTGATTTCTCTTCATTAGATAGAAAATTTATTATATCTTTAAAGTTAGAAGGAAATTTTAAATTGACGTCAACACCCAAGCAGTGGACACGTTTGTTTAAACAACATGCCAATGTAGTAGAGATTACAGATGTATTCCACGTATATGTACAGGGTGTTACTTAAAGTTGTGTATACATTTAACGATTGATTCCTTGACCAATAATAAGCCGAAAAGCAGTGGCGGCTCGTGCTTTGTATTCGTGGGTAGAGGAAAGGGGAAAATATCGTTCTCTTCCATAGGCTCCCCATCATCTTGGGTTGAACTTTATTTATTTTCTAACTGCTGTTGTGTTAGGGTTTACCGATTTTCCTTTTTAAAATATTTTTATAGCTTCGTCAACTTTCTTCTTCTCCCTTTTTTCATCCTTCTTCTCCAAAGATGCGTGCAGCGGAGTGGACGTTAGTATTTATAGTAGTTATATCAAAAGTTATGGAGAGGGCTATCGACGAAAAATTATTAAAGTACCTGGAAGGCTTCAACATTATTAGTGATCGCCAGTATGGATTCCATAAGTCTATCAGGGAGACCTTCTCGCTTATATTACTCGCGTATGGAACAACGCAATTGAACAACATGGAGAGTCCCGGGCGGTAGCACTGGATATTTTCATGGCCTTTGACCGAGTAAAGGGCTCCTAACTAAAGTTAGAGCATACGGAATGCCGCTACAATTTTGATTCTTAAAGATCGTTCTCTACGGGTGGCGATGGATGGATTTCTTTCAGACACATTTAACACCAACGCCGGAGTCCCTCAAGGTTCTATATTGTCGTCCACCCTCTTTTTAAGATACATTGACGATCTCTTGGAAAAAACTAAAAATCCTATATATAACTTCGCTGATAACAGCACACTTGTATCATCTTTTACTTTGGATGCTCGGACATCGGCAGCGAATGCACATCTTTATAGGCGGCAAAAGGTCTCACATCTCAACAAAGACCTGGAGGAAATTCTGTCTTGGGGTGACAGTAACCAAGTAGAATTTAACGCTAAATTGTGCGTCAATTTGGGTAGTCATATGTCTTCGCCTAGTCACGTTTCGGCCATTGCTAAGGCAGACTCGCAAAAGTTTAAAATAATGTCGGGTCTTTTTTGTTCCAAATATTTTACTCTAACTTCTAAAACAAAATGGTGGGGAAGTGTCAAACTTTGTTTGATATAAAAACCTGTCACTTCGCTTGGGCTAAACGGATTTTAACGAACTTAGTCTCGTTCGATAGAGTTTTTATTTCTCTATCTACTGCCATTTGGCTGTTTTTTACGTAAACTTTTCCTTTTCCTTTTCCCGGCGCTTTCCGAAATCTAAACATAAAAATAGCTTTTTTTGCAAAAAAAGCAAATGGAATGATACATTTATTTTTCGATGAAAAAATTGAGAATTCAAAGCTCTAAATGTCAATGAAAACCGCAACTGTTAAACGTTTTTCTAACCAAAGATATTGACGAGAAATGTTTGAAAAATAAATAAGCGTGCCAAAGCGACTTTGATTATTAGAATACTGATTACAATAAAGTATTTTAACTATTAACTAATAATCGTACTTGTCCAAAGTGTCAGTATTTAACAATTAAGTGATAAATTATTTTTTCCGATAAAGCTACGTTCTGTTTGAATGGTAATGTGAACAGACAAAATTGTCGTTATTGGGCAACAGAAAATCCGCATTGGATAATGGAGGTTCACAGTCAATACCCTCCAAAAACCAATGTGTGGTGTAGAATAGTGCACGGTAGAGTAATTAATTCATTTTTCTTTGAACGAACTTTAACTGAACAAGTACCTATATTTCGAATTTCTCGAACTTGAATTTATAACTTTTTTTCCGAATCCATTGAACCCAGATTCCCCTGACAAAGAACTGATGTTCCAGCAAGATGGTGCTCCTCCGCACTGTGCGTATATTTTTGGAAGAAACGTTTCTCAATCGGTGAATAGGAAGGACAGGACCTATCGAATGGCCTGCTAGATTGCCAGACCTAACTTCGCTGGACATCTTTTTGTAGGGTTACCTCAACTCGAAAATATTTGTTAACAGGCCAAGCAATCTGTAGGAGTTGCAAGAGAGGATCCGAATTGAAGTGCGTGCCATACCCACACCTCCGAAAATGGTTGAAAACGTGCAAAGGGAGTTTATTGACCGCGTTGGATATTGTCAAGGCGTAAATGGCGCACATTTTGAACATTTCATTTGATTTGTTGTTCTGTTCATTTTAAATAAACATATCGTACTTATTGATATGTTTAATCGTAATTCTTTCGATAACTGTTAAATTTAGGTATAGGACATGATACATAAAACATACTTAGAACTCGATCCAAATTTAAAAATGAAATAGAAAGTATATATTTTCATTTGAAAAAATGAAGATGATGGTGGTGACTTATTTTTGGGCTACCTTCTATACATGAGTTTACCATCAATAAAACCACATTAGAAATAAAAATCGACGGGTCCGAGCGTTTTTCAATAGTAATATGTTAAGTGCATGTAAAATTGCTGAAAATCATGCATGAAGGTTTGTTGCCCTAGAAACAGCTTGAATGCACTTTTATCGTTATTTACCAAAAAGTGCCCGACCGAAGGGAGGGCACTTTTTAAGGTAAATAACAATAAAAATGCATGAAAGCTGTTTCTTTAGGGCAACAAATCTGAGTGCATGATTATCAAGCCATTTTACATGCACGAAATATATTTTTTAGACTATTTCCTGAATGAAAACGAATCATTTTGATAAATTGACGCGAAATTGTCAAAGCAGAAATTTCAACTTGTTGTGACAGTGACGGTTATTCTCGTAGGTAACCAACAATGAAAAACCAGAAGAGTGCAATTTTCAGCTCAATCGCGACCGAGGGCTGATTTTCACCGAAAATCAAGTGAAAAGCGCATTGTAGTTACAGTATATGAGGGAAATAGTCAAAAAAACACACCGCTGAATTTTAAATGAATTAACTATCCGGCTAATCTAGATGCAATTAACATAAAGGTATGGCACATAAGAAATTTTATCTAAAAATATATATATATAATAACATAATTTCATAAAAACACTAGAACTTCGTGTTGCGGTTTTTGTTTCAGCCCTGAATTTTCTTTCGTAAATGTTATTTAAGGATTACTCGTTCCTTCCCGTTAAATCGTACACATAATATTGTGCTTTTTTGTTATTGGGGCGCTTTTAAACGTAGAAATCTTATAGCTAAGAAATTCTAAGCCCAACTGTAATGGGAAAATCCCATTGACGTTTCTTGCGTCCCTTCTTTTATTTTTTTCGGCTAAAGAAAAGCCGATTTCAAAAGAATCTTTTTGAATTTATTATCACTTATTAAAAAATAACTCACCTCATCCTTAAAGGTTTCCGGCCTAATGAATTTTCATTATTTCCACGACCAAAGGAAAAAAATTTCGAAAGAAAAACTTAAGAAAAAAGAAAAGAGTCTTTTATTATTATTATTTTGAGAAGCCAAATTTAACGATGAAAAAAGATAATGAAAGAATAAAGGCGAAAATATAAAATATGAGCCTATAGCAGTGGCGGTCGGATATTCAATAAAGTTGTTTACTTACCTAATTTCTTGATTATTTCGATTTTTATTATAAATCCTGTAGCGGGCTCATGGAAATCCTCTCTATCCAAGTTATGAAGCGATGGTGCCAGACGTTTTGATGTTCGTAAATTCAGCACAGCAGAAATCAGGATTAGATGTAAAGAATTTGACCACCGTTAAAGCATGGATCCCGATATTCAATTCACAAGTATATTTTTTACCAAATCAGAAATCACTGATGAAAAATAGTAAAAAACACCAGAACAGTCCAGATGGTTTTCTATATTTCGTTGCCATTCCTATTTTTTTTAACCTTTATTATGGGAGTGACGTCACATTATGAGAATATACCCTTTTATTTATTTATTTATTAATTAAACGGTTACACCATTTTTACATAACAAATACCTTAAAAGTGATATAATAACAATAATTTAAAATAATTTTGATAATAAAGTTTGTTGGCCAATTCAGAAGAACACAGACAAACACAGATAAAACTTGCTCAGAAGAAGAAAAAAAAGTGAACATATATATACAGGGCAATAGTCGGTGGTTAGGCAATACCCGGAGGTCTTTTAAGCTATAGCCAAAGCTTATTTACAATATACAGGGTGCTCTAAAAATCTAATTATTTTGGTTACTTGAGAAAATGTGTAAAAGTCTATTTTTTTCAAATGAAATACCCTGTATATGATTACTGACCTGAGAAGCTGATAAAATTTGCTATTTATTTATGTAGGGTAAAACAGGGAGACATGACGCGGCGGAAGAGACGACGCAGTCCGATAATTCGCGATTTCGGTGCACGCGGTCTCAGTTGCCTAAGTTAAGTGTATGCTGACGGTCTACTCTTGCGGATCACGAAAATTTGTGGTGAAAGTACGATCGATTTGCAAGATATTTGGTGATCTATGGTTGGTAAGTACCACAAAAGTTTGCAAGGTATTTAGTTTGACCTACTGTTTATTAGAAATACGCTAAAAGACGGCGTTCCGACAAATGTAGTTTGAAGTGGGGTTATAGTAGAAGCTGTATTCACAAAGCAACCGCTATCTCTCAGAATTTCTTGCAACCTAAATAGGTGCGTCGTCTATCCCATATATGACGCACACCGTTTCGGGACAGATGACGTAAAACAGTTTTTTATTTTCAGACCCAAAATGCCAACTTTTTACACCGTTCGTAAGAGTACAAGGGAGCAATGGACACAGGAGGACTTGCCGAGAGCTGTGAACGCTGTTCTTCCAGACAAGGTCCCCATCAGACAAGCCGCTCGCACTAACAACATCCCTGATAGGACACTACGTGCACGCTTAGAGAAACAAAAATTCATCAAGGGTAGCAGTATGGGCGGAGCATCCTTTTTGGGCGAAGATTCAGAAAGGAAGCTATGTAACCACATTCAAGAATTACAGGCCTCTGGTTTTGCACCTACGACGAAAAATTTGAGGGTGATGGCTTATAATCTAGTACAATCTATGGGACTACGTAATCGACTTAATAAAGATAAAAAAATAGCTGGTGCTGATTGGCTTAAACTATTTTTAAAAAGAAATCCAACTTTAAGCATTCGAAAGGCCGAAGGTGTGTCCATGTCCCGAGCCGAAGGTATGAACAAAGAAGAGGTGCAAAATATTTTGAGCCTTTAACGAAAATACTCACAGAGAATGAGCTTCTTGATAAACCTCAAAACATTTTCAATATGAACGAATCAGAGCTTCAATTAAACAATCTACCTGGTAAAGTTGTAGCTGTGAAAGGCAGTAAGGACGTCCATGTAGTTACATCGCAAGAACGAGGTGAGACTATAACAGTAGTGGCATGCTGCAACGCAGAGGGAAATTTTATGCCTCCGTACTGCATCTTTAAGGGTGCCAACCTGCAACAAATTTGGCAAGAGAACATGCCATCAGGATTGGTGATCAAAATGAGACGGGAGTCGGCCTACATTTGCGAAGATCTATTTATGGACTGGTTTCAAAACAATTTTTTACCAAGAAAACCTGTTGGGAAATGCTTTTTGATCTTAAATGGCCATGGATCGCACATGAACTCTTACGAAATGTTGAAGAGTGCTGTTCATAATGACGTTATATTGCTGTGTTTGCCGAGTCACACGACACACTTCCTCCAACCGTTAAATCGTGCTTTTTTCAAGCCTCTCAAAACATATTTCACAAATGCATGCGACGAATTCATTAGAGCCAATCCCCAAAAGAAGATTGAGCGGAGACATTTTGGTGCCTTGCGTGCTACAGCGTGGACTCGCGCAGCAACCAGCCAGACTGGAGCTTCAGGGTTTTCCGCAACTGGAATTTTTCCTTTGAAACCCTTAACAATTCCTGAACATGCAATAGCATCCAATAACTTAAACCAAAGTTCAGAAAGTGTAACAGAAGAAAAAGATAAAATAGCAGAGACTTTTCAGGAATCAGGGAAACTGCCATCCGCACCTTCACCAACTCTTTTTGAACCTGGACCTCGACAAGTTCTGCTCCTTCGATTGGTGTGGATTGGACACCTAGCAAAATTCTGGATGTGATTTCGCCAGTTCCAGTCCTTACAACCAACAAGCAAACTAAACGAAGGAAACAGTCTGCACAAGAAGGAGTAGAGATTGAATAAGAAAAAGGGGGAAAATCGTGAGAAAAATAAAATGTCAGAAAAAATAATTAGAAAAACCTCACAAAAGAGAGACCAAAACATACCCCAGGAGTTAATGACAAACGAGCTTGCTAGAATAAACTCTGCAAAACGACGTTTGGTTAGTTTCTCCTCTGAAGAAGATGGCACGTTGTCTACGAACGACTCCACAGACGATGAAACTTTCGACGAAAATGAATGCGTAGTTTGTTTGAATGTTTGGAGCGCTACGAGAAACCAAGTCGACATCGGAATGGCTTCAGTGCGTGAAGTGCTGCAGGTGGCTTCATGACACGTGCACACCCTTTAAAAATCACTGTATGCCCTGTGGTAAGAAATCAATTGCCGAAAACTATTTATGTTATGTTGAATTCCTATTAGCAATCTCTCCCACACCCAACGCGTCGTCTCGCCCATGGGGTGCGGGAGAGATTGCCTAATTCAGAATTTTGTATTTTATTTTTTTTGTAAAAAATGGTTGAGTTTATTTTGCCATTGAGCTTATGTAATAAAAGTTTAATGCCTAACGCGTTATTTATGATCTTAGAACCACGCTCAGTTAAAAAAAAGTAGATGTTCTGCGCATTTTCCAAAAGGTGCGTCATCCCTCCCTGTTTTACCCTATACTATACCTATACCTACACATCTAGTCAAGTCTGGTTTATAAGCATTTTTATTTGAAAAGGTTTCTCGAAATAGTTATTTATATGAATTTTTTAGTTAGTGTGCCATGTATTCTCATATTTTTTGTGTCTTGTCATTGTTGTTATGGTTTCGATATTTTAGTTCCTCTAGCCCTTGTCAGCCGAACAATAATTAGTTAGAAACTACGGAAGAAAAGTATTCAAACGCAGTTCTAATGAATTTATTTATTCTGCTTGGAGAATGTGATAAAATTATAAGTAGGACATGTAGAAAGCTGAATCAGAAGTATTCAAATCTACCGCCAATGAACAACAAAAAATTTGTACGATTTCAAAACAATTACATTTTACTTAAAAAGTGCTGATTTTCTTGGGTGCGCACCAAAAGCATTTCGCAAAGTTCGACTCTGCTGAGGATCTTGAGATTGGATTGTAGAAATTGTAGAATCATACTCCAGAATAGACATGACATAATAATATGATGTATAAAGCATAACAACACAGTTTAAATTTCCAAAATCACATGGTATTATTAAAACCATCCCTAGAACTCTATTAACTCTGTCCATAATGTGCTGTATATATGATCGGTAAAGCGATGCATGCTATCAAAGTGGATACCCAAGTCTCTTACCAGTGTTGCCCTTGGCAATTCTGCATTACGCAATAATAGCTATATTCAATAGAAAAACGAATATAAGAGCAATTTGATTCATTTGAGTGAAGGTTGTTTATATCACACCATTTCATTATGTTGTTTAGATCTTCTTGCAGACCCGCACAATCATCGTGTGATTTAATATAGCGAAACAACTTAAGATCATCTACAAAGAGTAAATCGACTGAAAATGCCCTCATATATCATTCATCAGTAGCAGAAACAATTTAGGATCCAGATGAGACCTCTGAGGGACACCCGACATAACCTTAAAAGCAGATGAAAGCACAGCACCCATCCTTACCTGCATCGTACGATCTCTCAAATAAGAACTTAGCCATAACAAAAACAACCCACCACTTCCAATATTCTTCAGCTTATCCTCCAAGATATCCTGATCTAAAAGGTCGAAAGCCTTACTAAAGTCAGTGCAAATAGAGTGTACCTCATATCCATTGATCCATCCGATATGAAATTAGTGTACCCGAAGAGGTTTGTCACAGTTGAGCGAGCCCCACAAATCCATGTTGGAATTCTATATATAGGAGAACATGTTAAAAAAAGTGCTTTCAAAAATAGTACGATAAGTCAAAGTTTGAACCAGTCGACTTGTGGAGATACTGGTTAAAGTTTTGTGTACCTCATTGTTACAAGCGTAAGCCGCACAATTATATTATGGATAATAAAACTGAGGTAGTCTCTATCTTAATAATTTTAGGTTAGATTCATTTTATGATCTTCCCCGCTTTAGTTTAGTTATTAAACTTGAGTTGTTACTGTAGTGAATAAGAATATTGAACAGTAAACGGAAAGAAGAAGAATGAAACTTTTTTAAATTATATTGGATGCAGTAAGGCATCATCTCCCTCCGGGACAGAACTAAATGTACCAAAAATTGTTGTACTGTGGCTGTCGCAGTGCAAACTTCGTTTGTCCCGTGAATTGTGAGAACTTTAAATACCTATATAAGTTGATAACAAGTTTTGGCTAAACTTTCCTGTTTTTATAATGGAATATGTAGTTTAAATAGTGTTTTGTTTCTTCAAAGTATCTAATCTTTTTGCTTGATTGCATGAGATTGTGTAATTCTTTAAAGTTTGATTGGATGTCAAAATGGTGATTGGACACTTTGAGATGGGTTCCATAGTCTTAGATACCGCCAGCTATCGTTTAAGGCTTTTAGAGAAACTACCTACGACTTTTTGGAAAAAAGGGATATTCTGAATTGGCTGTCTGAGAAAAATATACCCTTTTAGGACAACATGCTAAAAATAAGCGCTTTCAAAAATAAGTCAAGTTTTAAAAAATGTGTTATACTTCGACTGCCGCCCTACCATTGTGAATTAAATAAGAGATGTAGGTACGTGAGTTATTGAAATATTCATTAACAATTATCACGAGAGAAAATTGGCAGGAAGCTATAAAACATGTAATTAAATGGGGAAACAAATGTGGGACTGAGACAACATGATTAAAGAAACGGTAGAATCACTTATTATTTCAGTTAACTCCACAGACACCTTTTTATCCTTTAATTAATTTGTAAATTCTTGTGAATGTAATCTGTACAGTTTTTATATTAAGAAAATATGTAGCTTATTTGTGTACAGGGTGTCCAGTTTTCGTGTGGTTTCATATACCAGCTCCCTTATTAAGAAAGATAGAAAGATGAGGTTTGCGGCTTACTGTTCTATTATTTTATAGAACTTTCATTGCCGTAAACGAAATTTTCATAGCCCTTTCAGTTTCTGACATACACGACGATTTTGAAAATTTGTCATCTTTGACGGTCCCCAGTATCTCGATTATTTGATAACTTATCTTTTATGTAAAATTCAGTGGCGTAGTTTGCTTTTTTATCCTATATAATATTGAATTAATGGGAATATTCTTGTGGTCATGACATCTTCAGAATTTTTTTAATACCAATCGAACTTGCTATTAAAAGTATAAAAGAAAACTGAAACTACATAAAACAACATACGACAATTCCAGAAAATGAACTTATTAAACCCACTAAATTATGCTTAACGTCAACTTTCTTTAAATTTAATAATCACAAATTTTTGGCGTAGCACCCCTTACCGCTATAATAGCAAATCTAGTAATATAGAAACGCATGTATTAAATAACCCTAATTGTTATAAACCATATTTTTTTAAAATATTTGTTGACGATTGCATTCTTTGCCTACCAAAAAATAAACTTCAATAAGTATACCCTTCAAAAATACTCAGTTATTTCCACGAAAAAACAAATTTAACACACGAAACAGAATAAGTAGATCAATAAACTTTATAGACATCAACACCTCTTACGATAAGGATGGTAACAACATTACTAATTGATACCCTAAGCCCGTTTAGTCTGGTAGATATCTAAACTTTAATTCATATACCCCTGATTAACATAAAAGAAAGTGTGGTAAACGCACTTGTTGATAGAGCTGTAAATAAACTGATCCAAATAACAAACCACAAAATTTAGATAAAATAAAAAATGTATACAAAACAACAATTACCCAAAAAAATCTTACAATCCAATTATTAACAATAAAATAAGCCAAATTTACAACTCCAGGAAAAATAAAATAACCTCCCAAAAATAAAATAACTTTATCTCACTACCATACATTTCAAAAATCAATACAAAAAGTAGAAACATACTGAAACCACACAAAATAAATTTTGCTGATAAACCATCTAATAATACAATAATCATTTTTACAAAATTAAATCCAACCACCCCTAAACTAAATCAAGTAAATGTAATACATGAGCATAAATACAACATAAGAAACACCAACCGAATAAACACATCGTCCACTTAGAATAACAAGGTTCTAACTACACTTTTTCCCAAATTCGATGTTTTAGCATAATATGCTTGCACTGCTATTTTCTGTCTAATATTAACAAAGTGGCGACATCTGACCATCGTAGGATGATTTAGAAAAAGTACAGAGTTCTATCTACAGTAAATATTCGTTATGTTATTTCACATAGTTGTATGTACAGGCATATAGAACTTTGTTATTCTGACCACAGCAGTTACACCCTTGTTATAGTAATACGGCAATCGGCTACGTGTTTCCTGTCAGTTCTGTTATAACCTTAAAATTAATCATTATAATTGGCTGCCAAAATTGTGAAGTTATAATGAAAAGAACAACTTTAATATTAAAATTGGGTAAGTATTAACTGCTTTAAAATATGGCTAACAAGGGCTTTATAAAATTTGAGAGATCTGGTTATATTAGTTTCATTATTTTTAGCTCGTGAGAAATGTCGTAACGAGATCCCAGTTCCCGGCAAAGACAATGATGATTGTGAAATTTTACCTATATCTCGGACGCCAGAAATCACTACGGGTAATGTAATCGAAACCGATACGTCCACACAAGATATGATAGCAAACGCGGAAATAATTATGGACTTTGGCGAAGCTGCTGCCTCTACGTTCATTGTTTCTAAACCTCTAGAGCGGGAAATTGTTATAGAAACGAATATAGTGCAAGAAGTAATAAAATAAATCTCAAACATAAAACCAAAAATTACAATTTTTTTATTTCTAGCTTAACGAATTGGAAATTCACAATATTGAAGAAATTACATTATTGGACTCTCCTCCTAAAATCATGCAAAATTCTGAACTTCCAGACCAACATGACCAACAATCTTTACATTTAGAAGAGATACCTCAAGCAGTCGATATTGAAACAAACATAATAAGTCAGGTAATAAGAACCTACATTTTCATAATGAAATTTAAAATAATCATATTTTTTTATTTTTAGCACAATGAAATTCAAAATACGGCACAAAATAAGAGATCCAAAAACGGTATGGAAGTTTTAGGGTCAGGAGATGAGAAAGAGGGCAAAATTAATATGCCAAAAAAAGAAAAAAAAGTACTCGTAAGAAAAAAAGTATCGAACCCAGCAACATGGAAAAACAATATTCGAAAAAACCTCTGCCAAACGGGTAAAGAATATATCAGCAGGAGAGGACAGCAGGTTAGCGCTAAAACGATAGTAAATAAAAAAGATTGTCTAAATCACTGCAAGTTCCAGTGCGCCAAAAAAATTGGGGAGAATGCTAGATACAATTTGTTTCAATACTACTATGAATTAAGTCAAAATGAAAAGTATGTGTTCCTTAGGCAAGTAACAGAAAAATATGTTAAAGGGCGCAAAACTACAAAAAGTATGTCTCGTCGTGCCTATTCATTCAAATACTTCTTTAAAGTTCAAGAGGAGAAAATACAAGTATGCAAAAAATTTTTTTTAGGCACACTGAATATTTCTCAAAAACCCGTATATACTGTACATTCTACTGATCACGAACTTCCGAAAAAAGATATGAGAGGAAAGATTGGCACTAGGAAATTAAGTGACGAGAAAAGGCAGATTGTTATTGACCACATTAAAAAATTTAATGTGGTCGAGTCTCATTACTGTAGACATAATAGCAAGAAAAACTATTTAGAAGCAACATTAACTATTCCAAAAATGTATGATTTATATCTTAAATATTGTGAAGAACATAACATAGAAAATCCAGTTATACTCTCAATGTACAGGTACATATTTTGTACCAATTTTAACTATAGCTTTCATAAGCCTAAAAAGGATGTTTGTGAGATCTGCGCCACCTACTATTTGAAGAAAAAGGAAAACAGTCTAGGCGACACTGAAGGGGAAGCTATGGAAAGGCATAGTACAGAAAAGGCAGCTATGAGACAAGAAAAGGAAAATGATAAGAATAGTGAAATTCCTGTTTTATGTTTCGACCTGGAAAATGTCATAACTTGTCCAAGGTCGTTTATTGGAAATTACTTTTATTTGCAAAAGTTGACTATGTATAATTTAACAGGTCATTTATCCACAACAAATAGAGCATATTGTGTATTGTGGATTGAAACTCTCCAAGGCCGAAGTGGGAATTGCCTGGCTAGTGCCTTTAGAAAAATTATTGAGAAGGTTTTAGAAGATAACCATTTCAATGAACTTATTACTTGGAGTGACAGCTGCGTCCCCCAAAATCGCAATTCCCACATATCTTTTTGCGTTTTAGATTTACTAAGAAATCACCCAGATCTTTACCGGTTAACTATGAAATACTCAATTCCTGGACATGGTGCTGTGCAGGAGGTAGACAATATTCATAGTCAAATTGAGCGACACATGTCACAAATAGAATTTTTTTCACCTCTGGGGTTTATAAAGGAACTTAAGCAGGTGAATAAGAAAAATCCGTTTATTATCATTCAGATGAAAGAATCAGACTTTATGAACTATGAGGAGTGTTCAAAACAACTGAAGTATGATAATGTACCATTTACGAAAGTCTGTGCTATGCAATTTGCTCAATCAGATTTGACTGAAATATGTTTTAAAAGAAGTCACACAGATAATGAATTTGTTGAAGTTTCGATTAGTCCTACTATTCCAGCTCTTCCACGCCGTCGAAGCAATAAAAATGCAGAAGTAAAAGCTCCACCTGAAATTAAAAATTTAATACCAAAAGTTCTATTAACCAAAAAAGAAATTTCCAAGGAAAAAATAACCGCAATCAAAAAAATGATGCCATCAATGCCGCACGTGGACCAAGAATTTTATAAGGCACTGTTACATTTATGATTTGACTATTTTTTTTTGTATTTCATTTGTTTTGATTTAGTAAATTAAATAAAACCTTTAAGTAATTTCACATAGAACTCTGTTTTATTACAATGATTAATTATACATAGACTCTCTAATTTAACAAAGTTGTAAGTGACAGTTAGAACTGTGTGTGATTAAATATTTCCAAAAAGGTAATTTAACAAGGTTGTATCTTCATTTATTACTTGCAAATTAGAGTATTAGATAAAGTTCTATCCCTATGAGTTTAGAATTAAATTTTATAATAAAAATAATTTAAAATATAAAAATTATCCCGATTTAATATTATTAATTTTACGGCGATTACCCGTAAATGCAAACTTTAACCCTTGATTTCTCAAAATGGCTGAATGTCCAGATACAACTTTATCATTCTAAGTGGACGACATATCATGCAATTGACAATCTACATAATTTCGATTTCAATAATACTGACATATTGGACGATGAGACCAACTATAAAAAAAGGATTATAAAGAAAATTATTTACATTAAAAGAAATAGAAATACATTATATTTCCGAACCGACACTGATAACTATTTACAGTAATTTAATTACCTATTAAATTGCAAATTTTTGCCATAAACATAATTAGCATAATGATAGAAATAAGAAAAAATCCTACTTAAATAGGTCTTACCCATATCTAATACTTATTCAATACCTACCCTCCTATTGTAAGTAACTGTGTAAAATACGCAAATGAAGGTATGTTTTTTCTATATTGATTTCTTGCCATTCTCTAATTTTCGTGTGTTTGGTAGTTCTGATAAAGGTTTTAAATTTGACATAAACCGAAACGTGAACTTAAACTAAACCTTTATTCATATATTACTATAAACCCACAAAATTACACTTAAAGCACCGGTTCTCGTCAGATCACCGAAGTTAAACAATGTCGAGCGCGGTTAGTACTTGGATGGGTGACCGCTTGGGAAACACCGCGTGCTCTTGTCTTAGGGAAGGGTGTAAAATGAATCGACATCAAAACCATCCTATTCACGCCGGACAGGCCGGATGAGATCGGATATCTCGTAGGATGAAGGTGCCGTTTCACACTCCCCAGTCGGTAGACCGCACAATTAAAAACCGTACGGTCGATGACCGGTTCAAGATGGCCTCTGATACGCCGACGACCGTAAAAAAATAGTAAATAAAAAAAAAAATATGAGATAAAAAAAGAAAGATCGGGAAAAATACTATACAATTATAGGTATGATCTTATTAATTTTTGCAATAACTTAGTTTAGGTAGGTTGGTAAGATAAAGATGAGCCAGATCATTATAATATATCTTTAAATGGTGCGAAGTAATAAATGCTCATTAAATATGCAAAACGCATACCGGGGTAAATCAAGAACAATTTAAACACCATCCCTTAAAATATATTGTGTTTACATTAAACGATCCAAATAATAAACATTCTTTAGGTAGGTCCGCCCTAAATTTATCGCAAGATATTGTTATATTTGAGGATTTACCATTGTTACCGGGAAAATCCCTTAGCCAGAACCGTGTATTGGAGAAGCTTTTAAATTAAAAATCTCAAACATGCATATTCTCCTAAAGATATAATATATAATCTTACAAACAAAGCATTTTCAAAAATCGAATAATACTTTGTCATTATGGCTTAATTATAGTCCGATTCGGAAGATGAACTTTTATTAACATCGTTTAAAATAAGCGGTTTAACCATTTCTTCGATTATTATATGTACCTGCCACATTTTGGCTTCTTCTTCTATCACATGATCGATACACTTTTTCCACTTTTCCGCACTGATTTTACCCATAGCGCCATTAAAGAGTCTTTTTAAATCCACCATTTTATAAGTCGTATTTTTTCTGGCGACATCTGTCTTTATTTGAGCCCGTATAAGTTCGATTGGGTTTAATTCGCAGTTTTATGTAAATTGGCTAGTACTAATAGTTTTTTTTTTTTAAGGAAACTGATGTCTCCTGTATTTTTAGATTGGAACATTAGTAGACCACCTGTAACGGAACCTTCAAAACTTCCAATATGGGTTCTGATAAGTCGATGTCCTTTTCCAGATGGCGGTCTAGTTCCTATGGACAATCCTTCCAAAAACGCTTGCCTTGAACTTTTAATATTTTTATCTAGCCGAAATTTAGTCACAGTGTGACCTTCATTTAGCCATGTGTTGTCTAGGTAAAATATTTTTTTGTTTTCTTCTCTGGCTTTTTGGATGCTTCTCTTCTCCAACAGACGATATCGCTTCTGTCTATTAAAATCGATTGCCTATTATGTTTTTTCCACCGAAATCCCATTTTTTTTTTAATAATTTCCAAAGCGTATTTCTACACATTATTGGTCTTCTCGGATTAAGGACAAAATTTTGTTCAGCGTGGGAATTTCTTTTTCTATAACAAAACTATGAACTTTTTGCCTTATTCTCTGCATTAAAACGTCATACAGTTCAAATTTTGGTCGTCCTGGGGAAGTTTTTGGAGGTTTGACGCCAACACTTTTTTCTTATTTTAAAAGTTTATATATTGTTGTTTTACCAACGTTAAGCATATCTGCTGTAAATTGCACTGCATTGTCAACACTCAAATCCGCATTCTTACTTTTAATAGAATCGTAACAGTTTAAAAAAAAATATTTTTTTTTATTTACTGTACATGGACCGACTCTAGGGCATTTAGGAAATTGTTGAAAATTCCCCATATTTAACTAAAAAATCACTGACACTTCACACTTTGACTAGTTTTACTGAGAAACAAACACCCACGGTAGGTATGTATAGATATAAATAGGTGTATTATTCCAATAGAGTTACCCATAAAGGCATAATAACCACATAATTAGCAAACAGGTAACCAGGATCAGGTACAAAAAAAAAGAAATAAAATGATTAGTGCAGAAACGGAATGAGTACCCAGACTCTAATTAGTCTTGATAAAATTGCTTTCTAAAATTCCAGGTAAATTGTACGGCTGCACATAATTTTTAAACTTGAAAAGATGCATTTTTGAAAACAAAACTTGAATTTAACGATTTAAATTTATACATTCCGAAAAATCTTGCACGCCCATGGAGAAGACGGTTTTGGTTGATTTATTGCTTTCCATCATTTAAAGAGAGACTATAGATTAGTAAAAAACAAATTTCAGTATGTTCGTTAGTGCAACAATCTTTTTGAAATCAAGTCTTACCTAACTTTATCCATACAAATAAAGTGGCTTTTTTACTAAAATAATCAAAAATTAATGTGCTTTTCGAACCCCACTGATGGGCGAACATGGACGCCAGAAATTGCGAGATGATTTGTGTGGGAAAAGAATAAAACGGCAAAAAGAAGGGAAAAAGATATAGCCTAATGAATAAGAAATCGGAATACATAAAAAAGAACTCGGGGAATCCTTAACTAACTGGGACGTGGGGAAGGATTATTCGAGGAACATGTTGGAGATCAAGGGATAAAAAATATGGAAAGTGGATTTTTCCCTTTCCCTTATTTATTTTATAAATACATAATTTTTTTCTGATGTTTTTATATTCTAATGAATACATTGAGCATGTTTTTATATCGAAGAAGAGGATTTGTTCTTTATATAGGTTTTGGATTTTCGATTCGGCTGTGTTTTTTTTAGTAGGGATGATATTATGCTTAATGTCAATTTAAGGGTTAGTAATACATCACAAAAAATAAAATTTTTCTCCGATGCTTTCTTGTTTATCGTTTCAGTAGAAAAAGCAAAGAAATTTTTTATCAAACTTTATATTTTTGATCATTTTCAAAATCTTTCATGTACTGGACATTTTATACGAACGAAACGTGATGTTAATTTCATTATAATCTACAAAAAAAAAACAGCTTTTAACTTCATATCTTTTAATTAGCCCGTCAATTCGTTGAAAGAAGGAAAGGAAAAAAACCGACAGCTCTGAAAAGTTTCCATTATTTCCAAGTTTTATGGAAATTTTTAACCCGAAAGAAAGAACAGTGTTAATAATTAAGACCCTCTAAAAGAAAAGGAAAAGTTTGAGGTTTTTCCTTCTTATTATTAGTGTTTTCAGACACAGTTTTCTAGGTTGTTAGTTTTGTCTTGAAGTTACCGGTAGTAATTAATTTTCGGTAAAAGTTTGCAGAAGTTTTTCTTTTTGGCAGGAGTTATGAGTATTAATTATGCAAATAAATTATGGTCTTAGTTATTTTTTATATAATAACGCGTTTATAGTGGCATTTTCAATGTGTATCTGAGTATAAACCATGGGTTTCTTGCAAGTTCGTCAGCCATCTCGTTTTCTGTAATATCTTCACGTCCTGGTCCCCATTGTAGTATTACTTTGTTGGCTTTTACCAGGGCCACTAGTTCATCTTGGCAGGGTTAAAAGGATTTAAATCAATTGATTTAAATCATGTTTAAAATCAAAATTTCTGATAAGTTATAATTAAGAGAAAATAAAAACTTCCAGTTTTAATTAATGGTTTTTTATATCAAAAAAAAAAAAAAAACACTGTATCTAAATAATGTTTATTTTAGTTAATCATAATGCTTGCACAAAAGAAATAATTTTGCAGCTTTTCCGTTCCTAATCAATTTCTGAGTTTGGAATAAAACAAACCAAATGTTGAGAAAATTCTCTCGACTGATGCGGAAGAAGCAGCAGCACAAAGTAATTGTCTAATTATGAAGAACTCTTTTTGAATAATGGGTATATTTTGTTGCAACTTTCACAAATCTATGGGTTTTGCATTCTGAAGAATATCATCATGAAACATAATATCAGTGAAAGATTCTGATCTGGCAAGAAACTTGACTATGAGTGGTAGTAGACCACTATCTGGATCTAATTCTTTAAGAGCTTTTAAAGCAACATTTTTTTTATTTTTTTCACTCTCTGTTAGTTTTTGCTGAGTTTTTGTTGAGTCGAGAAAATAATATGCCAACAAATGATTATACACTGCTCATAACGCCTCTTAAATTTTTACAGTTAATTTAAAGTTATATCCGTTTTGTCACAGTGAGTTTCTAATATTTTAAATTCTTCCACCACATCTGAAATTCTGGCACTGTTTCTTTGTAGTCTATCTATTGCGACAGAGATAGGCTTAAGTGTTGTTTGGTAATCTTCGACTAATCTTTTTAAGTGCATATTGAAAATTTTTCCTGTTATAATATTGTCAATTTCGTTTTTGTTTTCTTCAGCAATATTGAAAAGTATGGGCCATGACTTAACCAAAAATCAAAAACAAATTAAACTGAATAAAGTATAGCTGCGCAAACATTAATACTAAATTATGATTTTTCACCTTAAAAACCCTCCGGTTACCAAGTTTTGTGCGAAAAATTTATCTTTTGTATTTATTATTTTAAAAAATCGAAAATAAAATTTTAAATTCAAATTTACCACCCTGTATCTCAGAGACGACGCATTTCCGGACATAAGTTTATTTGGAAAATTGGCTATTTTCTTGAATTCTATGTTCTGTTAAAAAAAAATAATCAACTTAAAAATCACCCTGTATATCTTTGGATAATTATAATAAAAATAAAATTCAAAGAAACAAACTTATTTACTTATTATTTTATTATAATATGCTGCTTGTGTACTTGTAGTACTTGTGTACTACTGATTCATTGTCCTTTTCGATTTCTTTAGATAAATTGGCTTACCAAATGATTTGAATACCTGCGTGGCGTCAGCATAGTAGCGGACTTCACATTGTTTCAATGAGTTTAAAGGAAACGACGTATACATAACATAACAGAGGTGGTAAAGTGGAGCTCTGTGGTACTCCCCTTTGACTTATAACTGGAGTCGATACCATGCAACCGACACGAACAGATTGAGACATACTTGCCAAAAAGTTACTAAGAAACTGAACCGCGTCATCATACATGCAGAATAGCCAATAGCATCGGATGTGGAATGGAAAAACTTTCACTTTTCCATTATCAATAGCTTGAAAAATATCGTCCGTAACATTAACTAACGCTATAGAGCAGCCATGAGCTCTACGATCAATTACTTTAACTTAATCTATTCTAGATATACACTTATAGGAATGGTTACAATTTATAATAACAAATAAATTAGAATTAATAATAAATATCCATTTGATTAAAGCATTTTTATTATTAGATACTTTTTAACCATATAATTTTAAAGGTATGACATATTTCACAAGAATATGCACTTAAATTCAGCCAAAATATGTGCATATTATATGCCTTGTTTGCCTTTAAAATATGCAGTTATATGCATTTTTTGGCTAAATATGCATACTGGCATGCAATATTTCTTAATTTATTATAGTAAAATAGAGTAAAGAAACACAGTAGGTTCTAAAAAGGATATTTATTAAAAAAAAATGCAAAGAAAAACAATAAAAATAAAAGTAAACAATTTACTAACCCGAAATTGTATAAAAGACATTTATTACTAAATATTGTTCAAAATTTTCAACTAAAAAGGATCATCTTCTATAAGTAAAAATATGTTTATTCAAAGAGAAGCTTCTTACAACATCTACTGATGTAATCGGACAATACTGCAACTTAGGAAGTAAAGTATAAGGCCAAGATACAACTTCGTCGAATGGTTTACCTTCATAAATGCTTTTTGCTGCAGTTAAGTATTTAAATACTTCATTTTTTTTAGAGTTACATCCAATTTATTCCTTACTTGACCTCCTACTTCACCGGGAATGTTGTTACATTTAGCGGAAAAAGTTTCAACAATACTAATTGAGTCTCTTAAACTTAAATTACTACTCTCTAACGAGGATATTATGTCCAATATAAAACTGAAATTAACCTTAATAAAAACAAGATCTTTAACTACACTTGCACTTTCTAACAAGTCTTTAGTTTACGCAACACACTCCGAATCGTCATCTAAATCCAAAATCAGTTCTTTAATGGATTCAAAATGTTCTGCGTAGAATATTGCGGCCTTAATCCATGTTCCCCACCGGATAATTACAGGTTCTGGAGGTAAACTAACTCCTGGTAATCTCTCCTTATATATCTGCACTCTTGGAGGTGCTTTTAGAAACACTTTTCTTACATTTGAAATTCATTTATTTACCAAAGGATATTCAGTTCTGACGGTTTCTGCGACTCGGTTTATTCCATGTAAGAGACAAGTCACATGTACCATATTGTGGTAAAGCATTCTTATGCTTTGGCCTACTTTTACTGTATACCGTGCTGAATCAGACAAAAGCACTAAAAACTTCTCATCTAGAATCTGCTTAGAAGCTATTAAATATGGGTTTGCTGCTTTACTTTCTTGAAGTGTTCCAATCATAAGTTGTGCGATATATCTGCCACAAGCATCTGTTCTTTCATCAACAATAATGTAACATTTTTTATCACCCAGTGAAGCTCTAATTTCTTCTAAAACGGTTTCGTATACTGAATGGGCATTCTTCTTTCTAAGCGTGGATTCGTCAGGAATGGTTTGTTGACAGTATTTTTGCAAAATTCCTCTAAATTTAACTAACTAAATTTAAGGGTATGTTTGATGCGACCAAAGCCTTCCATAAATTTTCTTGAAAAATTTCCTTTTCAGATTTCGATTTTTCTCCAACATTTTGAAATGCGTTTTTTACACTCAGCTGAACTGGCTCAGATTAATTTTTTGTAACTTTGATTTATGCCAGCGGTGTATTCAAATGTTGATCGATTTGGAACTTCTTTTCACAAGCAATAATTTTTGCATAAGCTTTACAGAAGACTTTTTCTCCAATAAACTCTAACTTTGGGAAATTCTTAATCCACGAAGACGTTTTCGCCACTTTAGACATTTTGAACACAAATTTGAAATCACTAGTTTCACATTGAAAATACTGAATTATTTCGACAAACTAAAACAGAAGTATGTATTATAACCCGATATATGTACAGTTTGTTAAGTAGGTAATTATAAGGCAATATTAAATGCCAATAAATAATCCCTAACAATATACCTGAAAACCCCGGAAACCCCGAATAAATACCTTGTGTATAACCCAAATGTAAAAATTATTTATTATATAATTATCTTCAGATTGGAAAATCCCTGAAAGAAATGCCGGACTGGACATTAAGCCTATGACTCTACGAGTTTTCATGACCGGGCGTTTTCAATTTTTTGACTGGTGACAAACAGATTGTTTGTATGATGGTCGAATTACATTGGTTGTATATTTTGAGGCATACCTACTAAGCATAATATTATGCATTATTGATATAGTGCCTATAGCATTTTATATGCTACACACGGTATTACTATATGTAATATTAATTGAGGAAATATGTTATCAATTATAAAAGATCTGCAATTGCAGAATTCGGAATTTCAAACCATATCTAGAACAGTCATGGAGACAATGCGATGGATTTATGAATGATTTAATAATAAATGTAAATTAAGCAGAAATCTACGACAATGGCAGCCGGCGTAATGCCTCGTATTCCAAAAACCGTATTCCGGACAATCCCTTATCGGCACGAACAAAGACATATTCGTGGAAAAGTAAGTCCAGTGGAGATATGGCAAAAACGCGGTCTAGATTGATTTTACTACCTTCCGCTGGTAATTATGTTGGCCTGATGCCCTACGTGCATCGATTTTCGCTAAATCTTACTTTATTCGCCCGTTCCGGGAAAATATGGTGTTTAGCGCCGCGAATGCACAGATTAATAGTGGAAATTCCGGTATTTAATAGTGGGGGTTCTCGGGAAAATTGTTTTAAAATTTAATGAAGAAAAATATTATCTACTGCCTGCTTGCTATGTTTTCAAAACCAAGTTAAAAAAAAAAGCTAATTAAAGAATTTTCAAATACAGGAACGTTAACGAACTTAAGAAGTCTTATTTACTCGATGTAAGGGTCTCTTGCAGGAGTCCAAGATATAATGGACAATATCGGGGGTTAGGTAGGCAATGACAGCTGTTTCGTTATCTATGCTTTTCCAAACCAGAATGGAATTTCTTGTCAAAACTAAGTCTGTTTATCTCTATTTAAAAAAAAATCTACACAACAGAGAAAACACACACATAATAGATACAGACCTGCAAATTTAATTCCCATGCACAAACAATTATTATAACTAAAGGACGGAATATATGCAAAGTGCATATACATATGCATTTTTTGCATGTTTTGTCAATTTTATAATAAAATGCATATTTTTCCTAAAGTAATATTTTATGAGCATATTTTTATGTTCTCGGCGTTATCAAAAAATTATAAAAGCCCGGTCATGAAAACTCGTAGACTCATAGGTTTAATGTCCAGTCCGGCACTTGTTTCAGGAATTTTCCAATCTGAAGATAATAATAATTAATATTTACATTTTGGTTATACACAAGGTATTTATTGGGGGTTTCCGGGGTTTGCAGGTATATTGTCAGGGGTTATTTATTTTCATTTAATAATGCCACATTATTACCTGCTTAACAAACTGTCTTTATATCGGGTTGTAATACGTACTTCTGTTTTAGTTTGTCGAAAGATTTCAGTTCTTTCAGTGTGAAACTGGTGAAGTCTTCTGTGAAGCTTATGAAAAAATTATTGTTTGTGAAAAGAAGTTCCAAATTAATCAACATTTCAAAACACCGCTGCATAAATCAAAATTACAAGAAGTGAAATCTGAAGTAAGTAAGAGTGAAAGCTAAGTGTAAAAAACGCATTTCAAAATGAGAAAAATCGAAATCTGAAAAGGAAATTTTTCAAGAAGATTTATGCAAGCCTTTAATTGCAGCAAGCATAGCCTTAAAAAAATTACAAAATCCGCAACTAAGAGGTTTTAGAACAAATTAGAGCTTCACTGGGGTATAAAATATTTTACATTATTGTTGATGAAAGCACAGATGCTTGTGGCAGATATATCGCGCATCTTATGATTGGAGCACTTCAAAAAGATAAAGCAACAAACCCATAATTAATTGCTTCTAAGCAGCTAGATAAAACTAATAATGTAACCGTAACCCGATTTATTCAGCAGTCCCTATCGAGCCTTTTCTTACCAAATCGAGTCCCAGATGAGAAGTTTTTAGTTCTTTTGTCTGATGCAGCACTGTATATGGTAAAAGTAGGCAAAACTTAAGAATCTTTTACCCCAATATGGTACATGTGGCTTGCCTTTTACATGGAATAAACCGGGCCGCAGAAACCGTCAGAACTAAATATCCTTTAGTAAATAATTTAATTTCAAATGTAAAAAAATTGTTTCTAAGAGTGCAGATGTATATATAAGGTGAGATTACCAGGAGTTAGTTTACCTCCAGAACCTGTAATTACCCGGTGGGAAACATGGATTAAGGCCGCAATATTCTACGCAGAACATTTCGAAATCATTATAGAACTAATTTTCGATTTAGATGACGATTCGCAGTGTGTTGTGCAAAGTTAAGAGTTGTTACAAAGTGCAAGTGTAGTTAAAGATCTTGTTTTTATCATGGTTAATTTCATTTTTATTCCGAATATAATATCATCGTTAGAAAGTAGAAATTTAAGTTTAATTGACTCAATTAGTATTGTTGAAACTTTTTCCGCTGAATGTAACAACATTCCCGCTAATTTAAGTAAGGAACAAATTCTGATGTAACTGTAAAAAACTGTGTAAATATTTAACTGCATATATAGCCTGAACTAACCATCCAACGAAGTTGTATCTTGGCCTTATCCTTTACTACCTAAGTTGCAATATTGTTCGATTACATCGGTAGATGTTAAAAGAAGCTTCTCTTTGTATAAAGATATTTTTACTGATAGAAGACAATCCTTTTTAGTTGAGATTTTTGAAAAATATTAAATGACAAATTCAGCTTAAAAACTTGTTACTTTTATTTTTCTTGGTTTTTTTTGCATTTTTTTTAAATAAACCTTTACCCTATTGTACTATATTAAATTAAAAAATATTGCATACCAGTATGCATATTTGGTGAAAAAAATGCATATTACTGCATATTTTAAAGGCAAACAGCCCATATATATGCGAATATTTCGGCTGAATTTAAGTGCATATATTCCCCCCTTTAATTATAATACAGGGTGTAATTTAATTGAGTGCCGATACTTAAGGGTGATAATCTATGAATGATTCTAAGATAAAAAGTTCATATGGACATATGTCCTAAACCTCTTCATTTTTGAGCTACAGGGTGTTAACATTTTAAGAAAAATATAACCTTTTTATATAAATCACTCTTAGATATTTTTATGAAATTTTGTACATACCTTTTAATCAATAAGGAGCATTTTTTGACCTAACAGATTTGTAAAAATTTTTACCAGTGACGTCCGTACGGGGTTTGAACTGAATATTTTTAAAGAAAAAATGGATACGCCACTGCTTTTTCTAAAAACGAAACTTACTTTTGAAATTCCCATTTATTTTAAAGCAAATTTCGTTTATGGACTTACTTTTGTACGACGCACCGTTTTCGCGTAAAAAAATAAAAACAAAAAAAACATTTTTTTCTTCGGTTCATTGAGACTGCTTTTATTTATTTTGTTGAATTTGGTTGGCACCCACCAGGAGTGGAAACACTTTTTTTGGGACAACAATTTATTTTCTACTCACCAGTGACATTCAACTGAACGTTTGAAAAGAAAAAAACGGTAACCATATTAAATGCCCTCTTAAAGCAAATCAAATAAAAATCAGTAGGCTGGGTAAAGCTACATCAATTTTGACGTTTCTTTTCATAAAGACAAAAGGCCTGGCATTGATTTTGCATTATTAAATAATTATTATTACAGTAAGACGTTAAATTATAATAAAAGAATGGTAAATTTTGCAAACAGTGAATTAACTGACATGCATTTTATTTATGGGCTTGCAGACGGTAATGCATACGAAGCCAGGCGGATATACCAAGAGCGGTATCCAAATCGCGTACTACCCGATCCGAGAACATTTTCTAGGATTCATAGACGTCTCCACGAGACCGGAACTTTAAAAGTAGACCACAGTGCTAAAGGAGTCCATCAAACAGTAAGAAATCCGGAACTTGAAGAAGGAATTTTACACGAAATTGAGGAGAACCCCGAAAGTAGCACGAGGAAAATCGCGGCAACATTTAATGTTTCACATTTTCTTGTTTGGAAAATTCTCATCGAAAATTTATTATACCCATATCACATTCAAAGAGTCCAGGCATTACTCCCTAGAGATTTCCCGATGCGCATTAATTTCTGTGTGTGGTTTCTTCAAAACCTGATGGAAAATCCGTTATTTGACAGGCACATTCTTTTTACCGACGAAGCTAATTTTTCTCGAAACTCAATAAGAAATTTCCATAATAACCATTTATGGGCGGATGAAAACCCTTATGCAATTGTAGAATCAAATCATCAAGAACAGTTCTCAATAAATGTTTGGGCTGGCATTATTGATGATTATTTGATAGGCCCATTTTTTCTCCCAAGAAGACTTGATGGACAATCATATTAACACTTTCTTGAAGAAGATCTGCCGCCAATGCTTGAAGACCTTCCATTATTATTAAGAAACCAGATGTGGCTAATGCACGATGGTGCGCCTCCACATTTTAGCTAACGAGTGCGTGAATTTTTAAATCACACCTATCGCAATCGGTGGATAGGTCGCGGAGGAACGCAGCCATGGCCACCTAGATCTCCGGACCTTAACAGTTTAGACTATTTTTTCTGGGGGCACCTGAAAAGCTTAGTGTACCAAGTGCCGATTCATACCGAAGAAGAGTTACGAAATCGTATATTAGTATGCTGCCAAACCATAAGAAACACCCCGGAAATCTTCGAAAATGTGCGTCAGTCTATGGGAAGAAGAGTCCATGCTTGCATACGTGTGGGTGGACGACACTTCGAACAACTACTGTAAATAATGTGGGTTCTTTATTCTGTTTATCTTCTCTTGTCATTTCGCTTTCGATTTAAGGTTTGGAATTTTTCCTTTTAAATTAATCGCGATTTTTGAAATAAAATTTTTTATTTTTTTTTGTTTTTATTTTTTACGCGAAAACGGTGCGTCGTACAAAAGTAAGTCTATAAACGAAATTTGCTTTAAAATAAATGAGAATTTCAAAAGTAAGTTTCGTTTTTAGAAAAAGCAGTGGCGTATCCATTTTTTCTTTAAAAATATTCAGTTCAAACCCCGTACGGACGTCACTGGTAAAAATTTTTATAAATCTGTTAGGTCAAAAAATGCTCCTTATTGATTAAAAGGTATGTACAAAATTTCATAAAAATATCTAAGAGTGATTTATATAAAAAGGTTATATTTTTCTTAAAATGTTAACACCCTGTAGCTCAAAAATGAAGAGGTTTAGGACATATGTCCATATGAACTTTTTATCTTAGAATCATTCATAGATTATCACCCTTAAGTATCGGCACTCAATTAAATTACACCCTGTATATGTCGACCAAACTATAACAGCTACTGATGCTGAATAAAGTTCCTGTTGTCTCCCTACAACCCTTTTATTTGGATCGAAACCTGAGACTTGTTTTGTAAAATGCTCTCTTAAAACATTAGGTCTAGAAGTATATACACCGAGAAATGTAGATATAAATTATTTAATTTAATGTTCCATTAAAACTGCTGATGTAATTTGAATTATGGAAGTCAAAAATAGATTTAGAACATGTATCACTTAAGCTGGCATTACATATATGCAAGTGTAAAGCAATGCAAGTTTCATGCAATGCAAGTCGGCCTTTCTCTTGCATTGCCCGCGATATTACATCTAGGCAATTTTGATACAAGTTTTAGATTTTGACAAGGGTGACAGTAGGGCTACCAACCCTACACAAGTATACTAACCTCTGAATCGCCTTGCTTTTGCCCCTTTCCATTATAAACACGATTATAAACAAAATCTTGAAAGAAGATCACAGAGTAAAACTGTATAAAAATAAAACTAACATAACCACAAAAAACATTTCAATAACTTTTTTGTACGGCTGGCGGCTGGTAATAACGAAATTACTAAAAAAGTTACTAGGCTTGCATACGACTTGCACTGAAAATAGCGCAGGTTCTAATTTTTCGTCTTGCATGAGAATTGCACCAAACTTGCCCCTGCGCATGCGCTTTATACTGTTTGGTTTTGCATATCACTTGCATTGCACGAGACTTGCATCATGTAATGCGGCTTTTAGAATTTTGTTATCCGTATTATCTAAATTTTTAAAAATATAGGGGGCGGGGCATTCCATCAAAAATATTAAAGTTGACAGTGCTTTCGGTTAAACCAAACGTCAATTTGTTAAATTTATTTGAAGGCGCAGAGAGCGTACCAGATCTAACGGTAAATCGGCTCAAAATTAGAATTCGATATACTTCCTTAAAAAAAATGAAACTGTAGCTATACTACTTTGGTTGACACCAATTATAGAATTTTTCTCAACATGTTATAGGCTTGTTCTAACCAGCAGTCCGGGACTAACAACATGAATATTGCGTATAGACCCCAGGATGCCTTGTCAAGTTCTACAACTGGTTGATTGTGTTTGATAATTTGAAACTGTCAGGACTAATGTAGTAATTTAAACAATTTTTTACAATGTGAAAACTAATTTATTTCTTTGTACGTTCAGGGTTATTTTGTGTTAGCATTCCAAAATGTATTTAGATTACTATAATTTCATAAATTTACCGGTTAAAAATGATTCTCTTAAATAAATTATTGTTTAAAGTTACATAAATTGTTTTTTCTCGTAAGTGGTCTAGTAAGATGCAAATGAATGAATTTCATTTTTTTAATGCGAAAACCATTTGCTCAGAAAAGAATGAGGATTTCAAAAATAATTTTTACTGTAACAAAAAGCAGTGGCGTATCACTTTTCTCTTTAAAATGATTCGGTGCAAAACCCGCACGAACGCCACTGGCAAGAATAAAAAATCATGTTGTACAGCAGAAAATGCCTTTTGATGCATAGAAGATGCGTACCACGTTTCACAAAAATATATAGGGTCATATCAAAGTTATCATAAAAAAAAGGTTTTTCTCTTAAAACTTTAGCAGTCTGTAGTTCAACAGCTAAGACTTTTAGAAGTTTTTTTTCTCAAAATGGATCCAAGAACAACCTTCTTAAATATGAAGAAACACCCTGCATATTTAAAAATATCGCAGATTCTTGTTGTCTCTTTTTTGAAATGATCATGATTATTGTCTTGACAGTAATTCTAAAGTATCAATTTCATAATTTGCTATTTGGAGATTTTTTTTGGTTAAGGAGTACACTACTGTTGGTAGATGCTGTTGCAAGGAAATACTGAAACATTTTATTGGGTTACATTAAGACAGGTTACCCCGATGTTAAAACCAAGAAAACAGGGACCGCCGTCGGTCGATTCTCTAGATCCATCCCTCTGATAATGTGGTGGGGGATTTCGTAATTACTGCGATTACTGTGTAATCCTCATGAGGAGCCAATGGAAGTTGAATACGAATCTGAACCTCACAAAAGAATAAAGCTATAATAAAATCATGGATACTGCTGTTTCCTCAACATCACATTAATTTCTAATGGTTGAAAATATTATTGAAGACATTACCGAAGGAAGAAGAGTGTTTTAAATATATGTGTCAAATCTTTCGTCAGTATCAGATGCCATTTCTTTTGCATTGAAAAGAATAGTTCCGATTACATTGAATTAGTGGAAAATATAATGTTGGTAAAATTTGGATTCAATATGAATTTAAAAATCAACTATCTGAAATCATCTTTGGAGGTAGTTCCAAAAAATCTTCAGCTCAACGAACATTAGTAAGTAAGTAAGTTGGTCTTGAATCTTTGGAGATTATACTCGTTGGGGCACGAGGAGTTTGGGAATACGGCCTCAGGGAGGTCGTTCCAGAGTAATGACGTTCTGCAGATGAAAGATTTTTTAAACACTGTCGTTCAAAAGACACTAAGCTGAACCACTTACAGGTGGGCTGCAGTGGCTCGTCGTGTATTTCTACCATGCACCGCTCTGGGTAGAACCAAGCGGGCAACCTTAGTTGAATACTTGCCATGAAAATATTGGTAAAATAGACTTAAGTCGCCAACAAGCCTTCGATGTTTAAGGCTTTCCAGATTGTTTGTCAGATCATAGTCACCGATCAAGCGAATGGCTCTTCTTTGAATAGAATCTAGCAATCTCAGGGTATGTTTAGGAGCATAGCCCTAAATATGAGAACAGTATTCCAGCGATGGTCAAATTTGGGCTTTAGAGAGCATCAAAAGTTGTTGGGGTGTATAGAGGTTCTTAGTTCGGAAAAGTGTTCCAAGCTTCTGCGACTATACCCGCCTCTTCAACATTTACTTCTTTAGAAGAAACTGCCGCCTGCTTTTTTTGGCGTTAAACTCTACTTGGTTACTGTCACCCCAAGACAAATTTCTTCCAGGTCTTTTTTGAGATGTGAGACCTCTTGTTGCCTATGGAGATGTGCATTGGCAGCCGATCTCCGAGCATCCAAAGTAAAAGATGAAGCAAGTGTACTGTCATCAGCGAAGCTATATATAGGATTTTTCCAAGATCGTTAGTGAATGAAATCCGTGCATCGCCATTGCTTTAAAACAAAGTTTAATAATATTAAACTTTAAATAAACTGAAAATGAAAAGAAATCATATGAAATGAAAAATGTTTTATTGTAGCATAATATTTACAAGTTTCTAATTATTAATATAAGATAAAATTATATAATTATATATACTATACCTATACTTATTATATAACTAATAACATTTTAGTATAATACATTGAAAAAATATTTACTTGGGATAACCCGTAACAAATCAATTCAATAAAATTATTTAATTGCCAAATATTTTCTTAACTTAATCGAAATTTTATTGGGTCAACTAAATTTTTTCGGTTACTATCTTCCCTGCAATATATTTCACTTGATAAAATATAAGGCTGTATTGCCACAATTAACAAAAAATCAATTGGGCGTTTTAATTCGCACAAGAAAAAGTATTTCCTCATGTTGTAGCTAACATAAAATTAGTCTTTATGCAGATTCGTACATTAGGTAAGTTCTTGATGTTTGTTGGCGCTAGCAAAGCATTGAAAAGTCTTAGTCCATGACCAAACAGGCTCTTTTGCATATGTATTGTTCTAACAAACTGAATATCGAAAATGTCTTCATATCCAACGTCATGCCAATGTCGAATTTACCTGGAAATTAAGTACTCCTGTAAATTAACAATAAAATATGCTGTATTTTAAAATGAATAGGAGATTTGATATTTCAGTGCTCTGCGCGACAGACAACCAAGATAGAATAGATATTATGACTTTGTTTTGTAACACTTGTAATTTTTGATCATCAATACTTTGTAGCAATTTTAGAATTGCCACTATTGACTTTGTGGGGAATGTTAAACTTACCTTGACAGTTGACTCTTACAGTCATAAGTCTACAAAGTGCATCTTATTTAGTTATTTGGTTCAAACATTGTTTATTAAATTGTGTAATCTTTGTTTATAGAAAATTAGTCAAAATATGTGGGGTTAGAAGTAGTGCGTTCGCTTTTCTGCTGGTTAATTGCACAAGACGCTGCACCACGTATTTCCGTTTCACTCTCGCGTCAAGTCGCAGAACGTCAATTTCTTACTCTTGGCAATTTTATGTTAAAACAAAGTTGTTTGGAAGTATTTTCTTTATTTTATTATTTAAGTTATGTTCTGGTAGAGGCCCAGACTCTCTTATCGTTCTGATCGTTTGTAGTGTGCTCCGTTCTCTTCTTTTTTTTTGGGATTAGGTTAAGTTGGCAAAACTTTGTGTCAGCTGGTTGTTGAAGGAGAAGGGGGGTTTTATCGGAGTTCTTGTGGCCTTTGAGCTCGCTTCCTAAAATACCTTCAAAGAGGAAGGTTGTGCCTCGCTGATAGGCCTTTTTTTTGCCAGGAGGCCACGAGGTCTCACCCCCCTTTTAAGGGTAAGCTCCTTTTATTCCTTTTTTTTTTGGGGTTGTTGTTCTTGTTGGGATTCAACGGGTAATTATTTTTTTTTTATTATTTTTAAGGGTTTTGTTGGTGGTTTTGTTTGTTGGGTTTTTACCGCTTTCACGATTTTATAAGGAACGAGCCTTAACGAGCGACTTCGAGTCACGAGCTGCCACATTGGGTTATAAAACTAAGTTAACGTCAGGAGGTTCAGCTAAAGTAACGACCGCAGCTGAAGCGTGGAGGAATGGCTGCCCAGTATATTCATCAGGACAGTTTTTAAACAATTTAATTAACATTTCCCAATTTACCATCACAGCTTCTTATCATTTCCGTTTAATAATAACTCATTTTTAGTAGAAACCTTTTAAGATTTTGTACTTTAAGGTTTAATCGTAATGTAAGGCTATCTTGGCAAGAGGTAACACTTTTAACTTTTAACTGATCTAGAATATTCATAGGTTATACCTCATTTTATGTTTTAAAGCCTTGCGCCCAGATAGCCTGTTTTTAATCATTCATAATTTAAATAAGTCAATCATAAATTGAAATGCCTTTTTAAAGAATACAAGGTGGCATCAACCCCATTTTCCTTTTACTTTTGTAATAAAATCTTTATTGTTTGTGTGGGAAAATTTGAGTTTTATTTATTGCATAGATTTTCAATAGTTACTGACATTCGGTATATGGTATATTTTTCCTGGTTTGGACTTCTGTCAAGCCAGGTGGCGCCCAAGGCAAGCCAACGACGAGGGGAAGGTGTAAGTATAACGTACCACGACCTAGTGACTTTGACATTAAGAGCTACCGTCAGCAGATAGTGACAACCTGTTGTCCATGATGAAAGGTTGCCACTGCCATGCAAGACATATATTAGTTGCAAAATTTAAAATGGGGGTACGAGGTACACTGTATTATGAAAAATAATAAAATATAAGTTTATAAATAAATATTTTCTTATACGTTGATTATTGTAAAGTATTTTTTATAACCAGTCTTTTATCTTACTTCTTATACTTTACTTGTCATTCATGCCCAATTTCATCCATTTATTGTGTATCTAAGTACCTACTATATTTGCATTTCGCAGGATGTCCCACGCTCCAAGCAGCGAGGCGGCTGGCGATTATCAGCCCCCGATTCAAAACTATTATTTGCCAATTTGCGGTTTCCGCATCCACATACGATTTTTTTAAGAATGGCAACGTTTTATCGATAACAATGATATTTTACATTTCGTGTCGATAAGTAGGTATACTTTTTTTACTTTTCTCGCCGTACAGCCAGTCATACACTTATACAGGGTGTTATGGAAATGACTTATTATATTTTAAGGGGCCACTCCTGAGGTGGTCTAGAGTTACACTTGATAGTTTTTTTTTCTAAAATCGGAAGTATTTTGAATTTTGTAAAATACCTTAAAACCGGACTATGTGCGCCTTCCATGATAGTTCAATGCCCCTGAACACATGTGTTTTTGACAAGACAAACTGCTGGAATGGTAATTGTTTAGTTTAGTGCAATTAATGTTGAATTTTGTGCTAAAATTTCGTATATAGACTAATTGAGGGTAGCTGATCACAATTTTCCTTTTGCGTTTTTACGGCAAATGCACTGGTTTTGAGAAAAAAAAATGTTAAAGTTTTTCACTTACAGGTTAGGGTATTCTTTTTGAGGTTTGTTTATTTCGATATCTTTGGGTGTCGCGTTTCACTTTCCCTTCAATTTCCTAGATTTTATGGTTTTCCCTTCAAAATATGTGATAAAACTTTCACCAAACTATCTGTTCATAAAATAAGAATAACATTTTAGCAAAAAAACAATGGAAAAGGCACAAATTTAATTAAATTCGTTGTTGCCAGATTGTTCTTCTTTTTCTTGTAATTATTAATGGCTTCCATCCAGGAGAATGATATGCTAGCTCGAGCCAATAGGATTCATTCAATTAATAAAAATGAATTGAAAAGTATAGGCAATTTATAATACACTAACAATCTGACAACATGGGTGCAGTTTGCTCCTTGTACCGTGCAGTTTGCTTCTGCTTTTTTGGCCAGCTGTCAGTGAGCTGTCTCCCGTCTTTTTCCAGATAACGTAGAGTTTTCTGTTCGCTTACAAGTTATCCCGTTTTTCAGAGTTTCCTTGTGGCATATTTCGTTTATTTCAACTCAGAAGTGTATACTATGACTCCGACAAGTAATATTTTATTGGAAATAACATTTTAGGATTACATGCAAAATAACATACCGGTGAGTTAGAAAAACTTTAACATTTTTTTTCTCAAAACCAGTGCATTTGCCGCCTAAACGCAAAAGGAAAATTGTGATCAGCTACCCTTAATTAGCCTATATACGAAATTTTAGCGAAAAATTCAACATTTGCACTAAAGTAAACAATTACCCAAATCAGCTGTTTGGGTCATTGGCGCGTAGGTGTTTTGGACCTAAATTTTTGAAGGCATTTTTCTCGAATTTCTAGCTTCGAGCGCCATTTATAGCAATTTTTCCCCAATTCGTCTCGACCTATATATTTACGGGTTAAAAAATAATAAGTCATTTCCATAACACCCTGTATATTAATATTCAGGGTGTTAATAAATGTTACGTAGTAGTTTAAGGAAGTGATAATGCTTCTCAAAATAGGAAAAAAACTTTTCTCCCTTATTCTCCGAGTTGATTATTTCAAATTTGGAACACTTATTAGTTTTTGGAATGTCGACAATAAAATGTCTAAATTGTCAGAGGCAGTATACAGAGTGTTAAATTCTTTGCGCTACCAACACTTTCACTGTCCTGAACTTTTTTTTTGGGATGCCCTGTATTATTACTGATAACATATTTTACCGCCGTTATTTTCTGGATGCAAATCACGTATTATCCTAGTTACAAAATTAAAACAAAAACCAGCTCATATCTTATTTTCCGTTTGTTAATTTCTTTGACGTTTAGTCACAGGGGCGATGCGGAGCAAAATTCGTGGCCCTGTATTTTCGGTTGGCTACCTGGGGTGGCCATTTTGCAATTAGTATAAACGTCACTCCATTACAGCTGATAGCTGACAAACTGACGCTTGCTTCCTGTTTTTTGTTTTGATTTGTCAGTGTCTCTTGACTTGTTTCTTTAACGGCTGTGTGATTTTCGCTAGAACTAGAAACATTGGCTAGCAATCATCTGCAAAGCTTCTTATCATGAGTTAGTTTATTATTTGTTTTAAAGACTTTTCTATTTGGGAATCATAAAGTCTTCATTATGGGTTTCAATTGGGTTGCATAAGCAATCGTTTTAAACCCGCATCTTTTATTTTCTTCCTGTTGGTAACAACACAACATGACTGTTTTGAAATTTCCTGGCACACCTACTTTTGTTTTAAGAAATATTTCGGTAGTGGTAAACTTAAATTATCTGTTTTATACCTATTGATGGGACTACCTTTAGAAGTGAGACATATTTTATAAAAAATTTCAATTACAAGAAATTAAATAAAGTATTAAAATTGAAATGTTGTTTTACTGGTTGTATAATACAGAATATACGTAGGTATATCTTTACTAGAATCACGCTTACGCTGCTTTATATACATCCAATGACAACATAACCTAGAAAATATGCGACTGTGGTTTACGTATATTTATTTATTTCAAGCACAAAACCACTATAATATTAGACTAATAAAATAATAGTGATACAAAAGTTAAATAGTGCTTATTTAGTTACAATCATAAATACCGTGGTATTTTCTAAATATTTACTGTTACTGTTAAATGTTCGGTGGCGTTAATGGTTATCCCTGGAATATTCTGGGTAGACACAATATTTTGTGTGAGACCTTGCTCATTTATAATTAATCTAGTCGTTCCACTTGACATTACAGATGCTGTAGCTGTGGTATTTTGGGATGTACGTGATAAGCAAGGCGGAGATACACCGTGTGAAGATTGTGTGGACAAAATATTTGCAACTTTAACCATGCTTTTTATCGAAGTTTCAATGTAACCTTCGGCCACTTCTTAAGACTTCCAGCCACCATGCTTCTTAATAGTGTTCAAGTCACCCCCACTATTTGCTAAGTGTGTAACACACTAGACCGTCTAAAACAATAGCCTGTAAATAACTTGGAATTTGGTAATTTTAAGTAAGAAGCAATAACAGAAGGAGCTTTGCCTAAGTCAAGAAAAGTCTGCGACTTGTCACGTCATTTGGTCTGAGACTAAAATACTGTGTTACCATTTATACCCAGCCACTGTTGTAATAATTATAAACTGCCTGGTTATGTAATTTTTAGTTTTGGGCACATGTACAATGATTATATCGTCTCTAAATTCAATATCATCTACTGATATATTTGTAATTTATTCTCTGCGGCAGGCACCATTATAGCCCATTATAAAAATAACCTAAAATTTATATTCACGATCAACTACATTTATTATGGGTATGTTTTTCTTGTCGATACCCATTGTATTTTAGTTTGAGATAAACGTATATCGTTGCTAATGCTAAGAAAGTTATTTTGAAGCAAGAATTTTAGGAATGATTCCAATCTTGTTAACTACGTTCTTATTTGATGCAATACTTACTTTGATTGCTACATATATTTTATCATCAGCTTGTCCAATGAAGCGATTAATTTGCTCAATCTCTAAAGTTTTTGATTTTTTTGGCGTGTGTCCCTCCGAAAGCATTTTTAAATATGCCTGTAATTTTTTATATTTCGATATATCAATATTTTTATATATTTAAACAACTTCTGAAGATTGAGTATTTGGACCACATCGATGAAGCCTTTTTAATTTTACTTTTTTTGTTAAAAAATGCCATCAGGACATTTTCTGAAATATCTTTTCCCACTATTTTGCTCACACCATAGCTCAAAATCTGAACTAACCTAAACAGACGCGTGCTCTAAAATTGCGTCTTATGAAACTTATGTTTTAATATACTATTAAGATAAAAATAATATAATGAATTTTAACTTTTATGTTATTTTTATGTGAAGATCGTTTCGCGCGTATAACATTTTTCGGCAGATGTATTTTCAGTTGGGCTGCCTTTTTATTTAATTTGAAATGTTGTTTTGATTATAGGCACTGTATAATAGGGCAATATTAGCGTCAATTTTTAAAAGAGGAAATTTTGAGAAGAGGTACCACTTGAACTAAGAAACCAATTGGTTTTAAGGGAGTTTTTAAATCAACACTACAACCGTTGGACAGGTCGAGTTGGACCTCAGCCGTGGCCTCCTAGGTCCCCCAATTTAAATTGTCTAGATTATTTTTTCTGGGGACATTTAAAGTCGTATGTATCAGACTCCTATCTAGACAGAGGAAAATTTTAGGAACATAATTATAGCTGCATGTGAAATAATTCGCAATACTGCTGGAATATTCGAGAGAGTTCGTCACTCTATGAGACGAATTGATTCCTACATATTATCAAGAGAAAGTTATTTTCAGGGGTTTTAATAATTTTGTAGTTTGTCATGTAACATCAGAATTAAGGCTGCGTATATTTCCTATTTTTAGAGACATTTTTATTTGACAACATCGAGAATTCTGTCGTCTTAAAAATTGAAATAAAGAAAACATACACATTAGTATTGAATAAAAATTGGTATACGTGTTCATTTTTTTATTCACAGATGTCCTCATGTCTTAAATTTGCAATATTATTGTTTGTTTTAACCTAAAAAAAAAACTAGAAAACGATGATAGATACGATAAAAATGTCGGTGATCAAAAAGAATAAGAAAAGAACGGGGACTCAAAATATGATATCAATATTTATACAGGATATCCCAAAAAGAAGTTCAGGAGGGTGAAAGTGTTGGTAGCGCAAAAATAGTAATACTCTGTATAATGCCGCTGACTATGTAAACATTTTATTGTAGAGATTCTAGAAACTAATAAGTGTACCAAATTTGAAGTCATTATCTCGGAAAATGTGGGAGACAAACTAAAACAACGAAAAAAGCGAAAGAAAAATTAAAAGTTTTGACACCCTGTTTTTGACCTCATGTTTATAACTATTTTTTTTCCTACGTGACATTTATTAACACTCTCTATATTAAAACTTGCGTCTACAAACCAGCATCCATGCTCTTGCCCGGACTAGAACCAGGGACCCATTCAGGCAAGGTCTCTACCCACTGGGCTACCGACGCCGGCTACTGATATACCTATTGGTAATTATAGCTTACCTAAAAGTAGGTTGTGTTAACATTGAATAAATAAATTTGAAGATAATATATCCACATTTCAGATTTACTTATTTAATATAATGGTACTGTGTGATCCACTTATTGTATCCACATTTTCATTTAATATTATAAAGTTGCCATAAATTTCTTGCATTGACCTAAAATTTGTATGAAATGTGTTGAAAATGACCTCCATTATTTTCAATACAACGATGGATTGCTCTTAAGAAATAATTCTTTACATTTACGAATACTTCAGGTGTGTCTCGTAAATCGTTTACCACTCTTCTAACATTAAATATAATCTCATTTAAATCACTGCATGGAGTTTTATATACCTCGTTTTTAATGTGACCCCAAAAAAAGTACTTCATTGGGGTAATATCAGGACCGTTTGGAAGCCACAGGATTATGCCATTACTTCCAATTCATTCGATATAATTTTGGTTTAAATAATCGCTAACTTCCCCAATATTATGCACACAATAGCTGCTACCTAGTTAAAGGAAAATTTTCCATTAAACTATCAATATCATTTCGAAGAATATTAAGGTATCTAGAGCCACTTAATGAGCCTCTATAAAATAACGGTCCAATTATTTTACAGCCAAAAACCCCACACCAGACCTTTATAGACTGCCATCCTTGGTGTCTAACTTTTCGTATCACATGTGGATTTTTTATGGACCAGTGACGAGTATTTTGTCTATGGTGTATGCGTCGCGTTGAAAAGCAGCTCTCATCAGTCCATAAAATATTATTAAGAAATTGGGGATTTTCTTCCATTTTACCTAACAAATCTCTGCAGAATTGAAGACGTCTTGGGAAATGTCGTTGTTGCAATTTTTGAACCGGCATTATTTTGAACGGCTTATACCCAAGATCGTGAAGGGTTCTCGAAATCGTTCCATAGGAGTATCCAGTTTTATCAGTAGAAGTTCTTATTGATGTATGAGGATATGCGTTGAAATGTCCTAAACATATTTCCGCCTGTTAATAATGTTCGCACAAGTCTGGTCCTGACTTTTTTTATATTTCAAAGGGACTTATGTTCTATTCATTTTAAAAAGTTTCTTCTTATCATTTTTTTAGAAGGTACTCTCTGATTGGGAAACTTTCGTCGATATGCTCTAACAGTTGCGGTGGCACTTTTATTGTTTTCAATATAAAGCTTAACCATTTGGAACCTCTGTTCTTCAATAGAGTTCATTTTGATTTTGACAACGACGGAATGTTTTGACGTAAGACAATATTCAAACAAGACAGGTAAGGCCGGTAACAGGTAACCCGGAGATTTAACCCTAAAAAACTATATAATAAAATAGTATTTGGGGTGCATATTTTTTTACCTAAAAAAAATTAAATATTGGCTAAACGATAAGAAATAAGCATATTAAAGGTTATACAAAATTCACATAAAATTTTAAAGGGAATCTAAATATCTATCAGTATATAGGGTGTTCCATTTAAAATAGGAAAGTTGATGCCTGGACGGGGAAAACGAAACACCCTGTATATATAAAAAATAAACAGATAATAATTTTACGTCAATACAAGAAATTTATGTATTTAACTTTTTTCTTTAACTCTTGAGGCAACGTTATAATATCAAATTAAAATGTGGACATGATAAGTGGATCACACGGTACATGCCCCAGCTCGATTTTTCACAATTTCGTCTAACATTTTCGCCCGTAGGGCTGTTTTATATTTTCTTTTCATTATACAGGGATATTTTTGCGATGCATAGGTGCCTATACCGGGTGTTGAATCGTCGAGCGGGACATAGGAAATCCCATGTAATTTTAAATGGGGTCAATTATTGGCTTCCCTAATTATTTTAGAGAAAAATTCTATTTAGGTTTATTAAAGAGCACTAAAACCCACATTCAAAAGAATAACTTTAGATATTTTTGATGAGCCCGTTTACGGGTTATCGCCGATTTCTTTTTAACTATTTCTCCTTTTTATGGCCCCGTATTTGCGGGCACCAGTCAAGGTAAAAGATGACTGTCAAATAAAGTTGTCATTTTGAAATGTGTGCTTTATTGTTATAAAAACTCGTACATCAAAAATATTAAAGGTGTATTTATGAGTACAAATTAATTAACTAAAATAAAGGATCCATTTACAAGGTTAATTATGACATTTAACATGTTTCAATATTTTACTAATTAATAGGTAGGTACTATTAAATTGTTAGAACTTTAGGATTTAAGAAGATGTTCAAATATTCCTCAAAATGATAACTTTATTTGACAGTCATCTTTTACCTTGACTGGTGCCCGCAAATACGGGGCCATAAAAAGGAGAAATAGTTAAAAAGAAATCGGCGATAACCCGTAAACGGGCTCATCAAAAATATCTAAAGTTATTCTTTTGAATGTGGGTTTTAGTGCTCTTTAATAAACCTAAATAGAATTTTTCTCTAAAATAATTAGGGAAGCCAATAATTGACCCCATTTAGAATTACATGGGATTTCCTATGTGCCGCTCGACGATGCAACACCCGGTATAGTTAGAGCCGCGGCGACAAAAATGCCTTGGAACTCCCAAACGGATGAGAAGCACGTTTTTGTATAGTTCGAGTGTCGTTCTCGAAATCCGTGTTGTCGAGTAGGGGTCTGGCGCTCGGCGGTGAGCGGCTATATAATTTTTTCCAAATTTTGACCAGCGGTTTAAAAAAACATTTCCCAAACGGATGAAAATTACTGGATGGCATCTAGGCAATGCATGCAATTACCGGAAAAATATTTTCATCCGATTTGATCTTTGCAAAGAGCTCTTCCAGGAGCTCAAAAAAAATGGAAAAAAGGGGGTAAAAAAAATTTGCTCATTTAAACTTGAAATTGGGCAGGGAGCTAGAGTTCGTGTCTGAGAATATGTAAAAAATTTTTTTTGCTCCATGTGTCGCCATCGCTTTATAACAGTTTTCAAAATTTAAATGGGCAAAATTTGATAAAGTAATTCCAACATGGATGAAAATTTGCACACAGGTTCTTTGACACCTACAGAACATCGAAAAATCATTTTTATCCAAATTTATTGCGGCCAAGACCAGATCTTCCAGAACATGCATGAAAATTTTTACTTACCATTGAATAGTCACTCAACATTTTACCGCCTCTCGAGAGCATATCATTTTTTTTTTATATTTTTAAACCAGAGACAAATAAGTTTACGAAACTTCTATCTAAATCTCGCAGAAAATTTACGGAGAACTCCGGGATCAAAATCACGCGTGCTGGCAAGGTTTTTTGTTATTTGGCATAGTTAAGGCAGGCTCATTTTGGATGAAAACTTTTTTTTTAATAACATAAATAATAACGATTCATTTTACCCCGGTTGCATGCATGCGGCTGATTTTTTTTTAAATTTCGGAGTTTGGGTCCATTTAATTGTACTGTTGGTTACGGCAAGGATCAAATCGGATGAAAATATTTTTTTGGTAATTGGGGGGTTGCCTAGATGCCCTCCAGTAATTTTTATCCGTTTGGGAAATATTTTTTTAAACCGCTGGTCAAAATTTGGAAAAAATATTATAGCCGCTCACCGTCGAGCGTCAGACCCCTACTCGACAACACGGATTCGAGAACGACACTCGAACTATAGTCGGATTCACGGCTCGTCTCGTCGTTCGACATTTGACAACAGACAAATGACAGTAACTAGCTGGACCAGTAACTTTGAAATATCCCCAACCCATCATAGAGCCGTAATTAGCCCAAAGCCCACTGACACTGACATCAGTGACATCGCCACGTGCTTTTTTTCTCGTTAAATGTTTTGCTGTGTTTTTAATTGTTCTCGTGTGTTTTGTATTTAAATAAGTTGATTAAAGACTTTTTTACGTACTTTTGGACGTACCTACCACCTACGTGTTTTGGTGTTTATTTGTTACGGAACGGTAAGTTAAATACAATAACCGCAAACTACTTTTATACGGTATTTATCTTTTTTAGGCGTAAAATGATAATGGATCATAATTATTGTCTTCCAAGTACCTCAATGGATAATATTCCTAAAGAAAACAGGGTAACGTTTATGCCCTGCAACTTTTTGACTCTTCCAAGGGCGTTATCTTTTACCCCGTTATTTATTAATAAATAAAAATTTAAAAAAAATCATTATCTCGATATGATTAGGGAGGAGAGTTTTCCATAAACAATTAATGATTAATGAATATATTTTGTTGCATGCTACTCCACCATATAAAAAAATATTATAATCCGAATAAAAAAATCATCTTTCTGGGTGACTTTAATATAGATTTTCAGAATCCGTCAGTGGCGTTGAGCGAACTTTTATCAACATTTGCTTCTTATGGGCTTAAACAGACAATTTTTGATTGTACAAGGCGGAGTGACTTATCCTCAACATGCATAGATAATATTGTGACCGACATAGAGGAGGACTTGTTTGTTAGCGGTGTTCTGGATCCAGGACTGTCTGACCATTTCGGACAATTCATAATGTTTAAGGGTAAGATTGACACTGAGGATGTATTTACGGGGCATAGGGTAGTAAACGAACAGGGATTGGATTTATTGAGGGATATAATTTTGGTTTCGGATTGGCGTCTGTTTCAAGATCAGAAAGCTGACGCTGATCAATTAGGAGAATTTTTAAACAATTTATATCTAAAGAATATCGATATTTTATTTCCTTTAAAAAGAATAAAAAAGAAGCATAAACCGGTAGTTAACTGGTTCACTGACGAATTGAGAGCAAAAAGGAATCAGCTTAATGCAGTTAAAACTATACATTCAGTTAATAAATGTCCCCTGTATAAACAACTTTACAAAATTCTGAAAAAAGATTATAAAAAATCCATTGAAGAAACTAAGAGGTCAGCTTATGACTCTTTTTTGATTTATTCGGAAAATAAGATAAGAGATAGTTGGAGAATAATAAAGGGCGAACAAAGGAACACTAGTATATCTATTCATAAATCTACATTAAATGCGGACGATTTAAACAATTTTTTTGTCGAAGTGGCTCCCATTATTATAAAAAATTTGCCAGAGATAAACCTAAATAATTCGACCCTTTTAGAAAGCGTACCTCAAAAATCCACTTCTTTTTTTCTCTTTCCGGTAATCGAGCAGGATGTGTTTGATGTGTTTAGGGCTATAAAACATACTTCATCTTTTGATATTTTTAACATTAACTATAAAATTTTAGAAGGTACTTTTGATTTAATATTATCCCCACTTACAATACTCATTAATAGGTGTTTTTTGGAGGGCAAGTTCCCGAGTTGCTTAAAAACAAATAAAGTAATACCCCTTTTTAAAAAAGGCAACCCTAATATACCTGATAACTATCGACCAATTAGCATTGTGCCTTTGATAGGAAAAATAATTGAACGTATCCTTAAGGACCGTATTCTAAAGTATTTCGAGAGTAATGATTTTTTTGATATTTCCCAGTTCGGTTTCCGGCCGGGATTGTCAACTACTAAGGCTGTTATTAGGGTGGTAGAAAGCATAGTTGAGGGTCTGGAGCGTTCAGAACACTGTGTTGTTACGCTGTGTGATCTTTCTAAGGCCTTCGACTGTGTCTCCCACGAGATACTTTTAAACAAACTTCAATTTTACGGCATTCGGGGTACTGCTCTTAGTCTTTTTAAATCTTACCTTTCGGACAGATCCCAACATGTCTTGTTTTGTGGTGAAATGTCACAGAAGAAAAATAACGGTTTTGGGGTGCCCCAGGGATCCATCCTTGGCCCATTATTATTTATCATTTATATAAACGATCTATGTCATTTTATGCGACCAACCACATGTATGCTATATGCTGATGATACTACCATTGTCTCTTTTGATAGTAACGCAGACGCGTTAGATACAATCTCAATCAATTGCATCGAAAAAGCCCAGGAGTGGTTTCAGGCTAATAAGTTTAAACTTAATACCGAAAAAACACAGTCATTAAAAATTTCAACAAGTAACGGTGTAGGTCAGGGCAGGTGTGTGAATTTGTTGGGTATTAAAATAGATGATAAATTGAATTGGTCGTGCCATGTGGAAATGATCCGTGGCAAGCTTTCCGGTATTAACTTTTTGTTGCGCAGACTCAGAGCGCTCGTACATTTTGATGTGTTGAGGATGAGCTATTTTGCCTTGTTTCATTCTCAACTTTGTTATGGAGTAGCTTTGTGGGGAAATAGTTCCGCAGCCCAAATTGTATTTAGAACTCAAAAAAAAGCCATTCGAACTATTACTGGCTCTCATTATCGAGCACATTGTCGACCCATATTTCAAAGACTCGAAATAATGCCGTTGCCATGCATTTTTATATTTTATTCGTTGGTGGAAATTCACCAGAAAAAATCAAGTTACCAGTCATCCAGTACGATTCATAAGTATAAGTTAAGAAAGGAAACTCTCCTGATACCAAGATTAAGATTGGCAAAGTCTGTTAAAAACTTATTAAACCTCCAACTTTATAATAAATTGCCCAGCGAAATGCAGAGTTTGGGCGAGAAAAGGTTTAAGATGGAAATAAAAAATTATCTTTTAAAACACTGTTTTTATTCTGTTCAGGAATTCCTTGCCTCAAATCTTTTTCTGTGAGGCAGTGCGTACCATTCGTTGACCACGTAATATTTTATTTTAGCCATGTATCGACTTTGTACTATGTTTATGTCTAGTTATATTATTTTATTTTAGTTTGTAATATTTTCTTTTGTATGTTACTTTTTTTCATTGTCATATTATTTACTATGTATTTTAAACATTGTTTTTTTTTTGACCTGCTATAATGTATATTTTTTGTACAACCATAGTTAAATAAAATTCTATTCTATTCTATTCTATATGTATATATAACTATATAAACCCAATATGCTTACCCTATGGCCATGGCAAAGTCAAAAAGTTTTAAATACCTAGTCGTAAAATGATGTATAATTATTATTATAATTTTTAGAAAAAGGCGTTTTCTGTTTTACATGGCAATGAGTTGGCCCAAAAATTTGTGCAAAATGTTTATAATTATTTTAAAGACGTACATCCTCAAATAAGCCCCATTCAAGTAAGTATTTTTTCCAATTTTTTTTTCCACATTTTATTTCTTAGTCCATTTATTTGCAAAAATGATATATTTGCGCATACCATTAAGTACTAAGCATAAATTGGTGTATCTATTTCTACCAGTGTGTCGTGCGTCTGGATGAAACACGTGTATTTTTCCGTAATTTTAATATTTAATATAACGCCATTTGTTCGTAGGAAAACCAGTTACAATAAAGAAACTGCAAAACCAACTCCATCGCAAGGAAATGTATCTTGGAAGCATAAGCAGTCTCCTAAGGTTGGTAAAAAGCTTAGGCATTTTCTATAAGAAGGAAGACAATCGCCGTGCGCTTATGGAAAAGCCATGTATTGCGAATAAACGGCGAAGATTTCTGTCTACGTACATGGAAAATGCTGAGCTTGGTCCCGATAGAAACCATGTGTTTTTTTGGACGAGAATTGGATTTTTTCTAATGGAACATTTAGAAAATCTTGGCAGGATGATAACATTAAATCTGTCAGGAAAGAATCTGGAGAAGGGTACAGGTCAATATACGAATTAATAAATATAAGTTAACCTAAGTAAAGGTACAGAAAACCATAGTCTTTAATCTACAAGACCAAAATGAAGGCCCCCCTTCTGGAAATAAATTCTCTTAGTGAACATTAATCGTCATTTAATTTATATTTTTAAAAACATTGTTTTGCATGCAGGAGGCGAATGTGGATTTATCGAAAATGCCAGGCTTATTTTTAAATCCAAATGCAAAACTGGTGACTACCATGGAGAGATGAACTCTGACAATTTTGAAAAATGGCTGTGCAAAACCCTGCCAAACTTGGAAGAGCCCTCCATGATAATTTTAGATAGTGCTAGTTATCATAGCAGGCAAACGGCGAAGTGGCCCACAAAAAAAATGGTTAAAGGCGGATTTACAAAGACGGTTAGGAGAGAAAAATATTTTATTTTCACCGTACGATACCGTCCAGGTTTTATGGCAAATTAATTTTCAAGATTATACACTTAATACAAAAAACGACTGTTGTTCCCTCCTATTTCAAAAAAGTGTACAGGGTGTCCCAAATTCGAGCCTCATCATTGGGATCTCGGAAACTAGAAGAGATACGAGGTCGGTTAAATGGCTGCAAAGTTGCGCGATTTGATGCTGATCAAAATGCCACCTTAAGAGTTTAAAAATTCCGAGTGCTTCCGAAGATTTTTGGAAAAAACCGAATATTCGCGATTTCATTTTTATTTGTTTATGACTTTATTTGAATAGATATAACAAAATAAATTTCACATTCTCATTGCTACTTTTTCTGTTCTACAAGATGGTGTTATAAGATTTTCAAACCAACGTTTCGTCTTTGAGCTGCCATCATCAACTTTGAAGCTCGAGGATTATTATTTGCCTTAAAAAATAATTTAAAATTACTCATTTTACTTCCTACCATGTAATAGTTTTCAAACTTACAGTGTTTAAGATAATTTGTTCCTCTTCTGGATCGATTCGTCTTCCATATTCAAACCTTGGTTGAACAAAACTTCCGTATTGAGCTAAATTATTATCAATATTAGCAAAATAACTATAATGCGGCTGCCGTCTTTCCCGATATTCCAACAAATAGCGCTCACAAGCCGCTTTTGAATTTCGATTCGAAATATAATTAATCCTTATCATGTCCTCGTTCTTCAGAAGAAAAAGGCATTTATGTTTAATACGCGTTAACGATTAGTGAACAGTAAACTGTCAAATAATTAGATAATTTAAACATAAACAAATGAACCAAGATGTCCGGCGCGCACGATGCACCGCCACCTTGATAAATTGCTAAAATTTCTGTAAATATAGCCTAGGGTTTAAGGGTAGACACTTTAATTATAGTATTTATTAAAAATTATTACAAATGAGTTCTTATGGAAAATGCCATTAATATAAATTTTTCGAATAAGTGCGATACATTATTGGTTTTGAGACCTTAGAAGCTCTTAAAATCCTAAATAAAAAATCCAGGACCGTATTTAAAAAAACAAACTTGATGATGGCAGCTCAAAGACGAAACGTCGGTTTGAAAATTTTATAACACCATTTTGTAGAACAGAAAAAGTAGCAATGAGAATGTGAAATTTATTTTGTTATATCTATTCAAATAGACTAAATAGAGTTATGAACAAATAAAAATGAAATCGCGAATATTCGGTTTTTTTCCAAAAATCTTCGGAAGCACTCGGAATTTTTAAACTTTTAAGGTGGCATTTTAGTCAGCATCAAATCGCGCAACTTTGCCTCCATTTAACCTACCTCGTATCTCTTCTAGTTTCCGAAATCCCAATGATGAGGCTCGAATTTGGGACACCCTGTACACAGCCCTACCTCATCAATTCTGATAAAGGCAGTATAGCAATAGCTGTGTTTGTCGACTTGCGCAAGGCTTTCGATGTTGTTAGTCACAAAATGCACTTAAAAAGCTAGTGGGAATTCAAGGGACAGCTCTTAAATTATTTCAAATATACTTAAATGACGGGAAACAATATATTAATATAGACAACAAGTGAAACTAGGACTAACAATTGCGGCGTACCCCAAGGATCCGTACTGGGGTCATTTCTTTACTCCTTGTTTGTTTTAAGTTTACGTTTGTTAGGTCTGGATATGGTGAAATGCTGAATAATTAACTTATTAACAATGTTATAAGTAAATATTATAGATGACTTCTAAATTAAAACCTTAAAATAAATTTAGATAAAACTAAAACAATAATCTTTCAGCAAATAAAAAGAAATTAATGATGTAAATATAAAAATAAATAATGTAGGTAAGTACAGAAAGGGGTGAGACAATTAAGTATTTAGGACTTACTATAAACAAGAATCTTAATTGGAACGCTCACATTGGTTGCTTAAACAATAAAATATTACCCCTTATCGGAGCTATTCTCAGATCCAGACAATTTCTGTCTATAATGTTTTTATCCTATCAAAACTAAGATACCTACCTTCTTCCAAAATGGGAACCCTGTGACATAACCAATTTTCGCAAAATACAAATACTCCAGAATAGGTCGCTGAAGACACTATTTCAACTAGAGTATCGAAAGTACACTATGCTAAAAATTCATCCCATTTCTAAAATCCAAAAACTCGACCAGTCTAAGTTTATATACGAAATAACTCATAACATGCAAAATACTAATACCCATATTGTGTGCTCCAATGAAACCCATCCACTCTGTTGCTTAATGTCAGGGAGTAATAAAATGTAAATTTGCAATGACAGGACCCATCAAGCAAGGTGGGCAACTTAAAGGTTGCATGGTAAATCTCACGTAAATTGCATTGATAGTTTTTAAAAATTTCTTATTTCAGACCTACACACCCGAATCGGTCCTAAATTAGGGCAACCCTAATTAGCATACAATTCAAAGACGAGTTTGGTGAATGAAAGTAACGTAACAGTCGTGTTACTACAGGTAGTAAATATTAATAGTTATAAAAAAAATCTACTATGTACAATACAACAACTTAATTGTTAAACTTAATGTTCCGAGTAGTCCAATGAACTATCGTCGTTGGGGTCCAGAGAAATAATAAGGGGCTCTACAGTGTTTTCTAGCATGTTATCAGCTTCCCACATTCTTTCTTCTATTTCAACATGTTCAACGCGCTTACTCCATTTTTCACAATCCACTGTCTTTATTCCCTCTTTAAACCACTCTTGTTTTAAAATTTTGCTTGTTAGTACCCCAATTCCTAAAAATAAGATAATTATAAAGGGTGTAAGTACCTCCTAATTTCTCGGGAGTATCCAAAGGAGGTCAAAATAACCCTAATTTATCATAGATAAAAGTTAACGAAGATACAGAGCCCTAAAGGGGTACCCAGCGATTTACTTTTTGGCTCTAACTTTTGAACCGACTTGTATAATTTAGTGAGATTTTAATATTTTATAGATGCCATAAAGAGTCATTTAACCATACTACAGTAGATGTTTTACATCGTCAAGGAAGTCAGGCCCGGTATGCCGGTTATGCTGATGTGCATTTAATTTTTGGGAAACGCTTTTCAACGTATCTCATTTTAAAAATGGTGTTATCCCTTGTTACAAACCCTTTTGCTTGCACCCACACCTATTCTATGGGGTTTATTTACAGTGATATGGCGGAAGTACCCTTATATTTCGTTTTGAAGCGATTTCGTCGACAACAAATTTCGTACAAAGAGGTTTATTCAACTTTACCCCAGAGGAGTGGGGACTTTTAGTATGATAAATAGGACGGCAAAAACTAAATATCCTCGAAAAAAACAGCTTTATGTCATTTTGTTCCCAGCCAAGTAGGGGTATAACCGGATTCCTTCTCCTACACTTCTCATAGAGAATTACTATTCTCTACAGTTCTCTACATTGATTGTCTTTAGAACTACAGCGCTGCCTCCGATACCAATACTAGATGTATTGACTAGGAGCTCAACGGTCTGCAAATGTTCTTGATAGTTGTCATAGACACTAACATTATGTAATACTAATAAAAACATGATTGGAATTAAATGCATGGGTTACTATGTAGCTTAAAAGTTATTATACCTGAATAAACTATTTCAAAAAAAAATACCCACCCTAACAACTCTTAGGGCCAGTTGTATAGGTTTCGTTTAAACTGCAAGCTACGGTTAAACAGTAGTTTCGTGTCAAATGTCCTTTGTATACTCAACTGTAACAACTATCTAACTATCAACTGACAGAGTGAACAACAGTTAAACTTCAAACTTGACATTTTTGTATTTTTTCTCGCCTTTTTAGAATTTTTAGTTTTTGCCATTTTTATGTTTTAAGTACTCTCGTTAAGTTTTGTGTTGTTCTGTGGTGTTGTGATAGTACCTACCTAGTTGTAAATTGAAAATATTGACATTTTTGAAATTTTTGATGAATTTTCTGATAATGATGATGAAAACGTAATTAACATAATTGAAAATCCGAAAAGAGCTCAAGTCTTTAGACCGCAGATCTATACGAATTTGTAGATAGACCAAGAATTTGTAAACGTATTTAGAATATCTAATCTAGAGCATCAGTTGCTCCAGCAAATTGGTCCCCAGCTACAAAGGAACACTGAATAGTAAGTAGAACACAAAGAATGTAAATTTCATGTAACATGTTTACCTCAGACTGTTAACGAAGAATGGAAAAAATTTACTTTATGTAAAATCCTAAAACAGGTTTTTGTGTTCTAGAAATCATGCTTTAAGTCCTGCCACACAATTATTGGCAACACTGCGATTCTATGCTACAGGAAGTATGCTGAAGGTGGTGGGAGATTTTGGAGGCGTAGATCCTGGAACAGCATCACGCGTTGTTGCTGACGTATCAATAGGGGTAGCTCATTTATTACCCATATATATAAAAATGCCTCTTACCAACGCAGAATTAAAAAAAAACTAAAAATAAGTTTTAGGGAATTGCAAGCTTTCCAAATATCCTAGGTGCAATAATTGACTGCACACACATTCGAATACAATCTCCAGGTAAAATTTTATAATCTATATAGGTTTCTACCAATAGTAATAAGTATGGTTAATAACTAACTACTTAAAAATATCAGACTAAAATGTATTTTTTTATTACATAAATATATTTTATCTAATGTAGGAAACCCATTTATTTTTCATTTAGGTAGTTCAGGTGCTGAAAATTATCGTAACAGGAAACGTTTCTTTTCAATAAATGTTCAAACCTTATTAGATTTAAGATTGCGAATAAGAAATATAGTGGCTCGATGGCTAGGCTCTACAAATGACCGATTATCATATAATAATAGTAGATTAAAAGCCGAAATAAAAGGCATGTTTGGCATCTTGGGTGAGTCAGGGTATACTGAGCATGTGATGATACCACTGGCAAATCTAGGTACAGAGGCTGAAAATTTGTATAACGGATCACAAATAAGAATACGTAATGTTGTCGAAAGACAATATGGCATTTGGAATTGGAAACGACGATTTCAGATTTTAAGGTTAGAGATGAGAGTTCTGTTCAAGGAACAAGCTGCAAGTTTTGGTTTAAACGTTAGCTTAAACCTATGATTAAACTTAGGTTTAAACTGTGGATTAAACTAAACCTATACAATTGACCCTTAGTGATAAACTGAACATACTAGCAATGATGATTTAAAACAACCTGTCTAATGCATGTTGCATATATCTAAAAGTATATGCATTTAGGAATCATTTGCATAAAGTTGTGAAATCTGCTGATCAATCAAAATTGATTAGGTTTTCCTGCAAATAGATATAACCCTTGGCAACACATAATCGAAATAGGTATTTATTCTCTTATTAATTATATATTTTCTTCATCGTGAACAATGAATGCCCCGTGTCAAGAAAATTTTACAGCAAAGGCTATTATCACTTTTATGATGCATGTTGATTGTTTCTAACTAACATAATTTTTTTTAATTCCAGGTAGGATGTTGCTTCGAGAACATAATTTTATGTAAGTATAAAAACACTTCCATAAACTCTATAAATTGTTGTTGAGTTGCCAGGGGCCATTTTGCTAATGAGCAAGCTAAGTAAAATGTAAAAGAAATATGTAGATATGGCGCGAGACTGATTTTTTTAACCGACAGACAACACAGTCAGAGAAATGGGTATTCATTTATTCATTATTATATCTACAGGGATTTCAAATTTTATTGACAAGGTCAAAATATCACTAGAAGTTTATAGTATTATATATACACCTGGTGTCAACTAGCAATGCTGCTATATTCATATTAAGAAATTTGTGAATTTTAAATATTGAAGACTTGTGTGATTGAGTCTGGCGCACATTTTGAATATTGAGCTAGCCGACTTCCACTGCCGGTTTAAATGGAAAGAATAGCAACTTTGTTATTTTAAATAGAATACCCAATATAGCTCCTTCAATTTGGATGCTACGGGAAATTCCACGTAAAAAAACGTTCTATACCTATCATTGAGTTTCTGAGAAGATGGCGATAAAAAAGGGCAAAGTTCCGTAGAACAGATATTCCCATTCGATAAATAGAAACATCCACTCATCACCGATATCAAAAGGATTGAGCTCTGTGGGGGCCCTTCCCGTGTTATGGGGCCCGTAAGGTTCTTCTTTGGTTACCCATATACTTCTTGACTGCTCGGCTTGTTGAAAGTAACACTGCTTTCTGCATATCCTTGTAGAGATCTTGAGGTACCTCTAGTGTTCTAAGGATTTCCAAAAGCTTGTTTGGGATTACTCCTGTTGTTGAAACAATAATCGGCATGGTTTCGATGCTGTTCATATTCCACTGTCTTCTTATTTGCTCCTGGAGGTCTCGATACGTCGCTATTTTCTCAGCATGCTTTACTAGAAGGTTGTTGTTATTTGGTGTAACTGCATCTATCAAAGTCGTTTTCCTGGCCCTCTTATCTACCACAACAAGGTTCGGTCTGTTGTGGGCCACCGTCTGATCAGTAAGAATAGTCCGACCCCAGTCCAGTACATCTTGTAGTTGTTTTCTGAGATTGTCTGTGGTGTATATTTATAATATAGGATCTTCTTGTTTTGAACAAGCTGTAGTTTCACCGCTAACCCCTGGTGTAGGATTTTGGCCACTGCGTCATGCCTCTCTTTGTATTCTGTTGCAGAAAACATCTAGTATCCTCCCGTGTTGTATCGTTTCTGCCGTTTGACATCCGTATCCCATTTGTTTACCTGTACTGTGTCGTCTCTAATTATGTATTTCAGGTAGTTTCTAGTTAGTATGATCTGATCTTGGATTGCCAGTAGAAATCCCTCCGTTTCAGGGAACATCCGTCTAGAGATGAGCCAGTAGTTCGACGCAAGACTGTCGACGTGATCCTGGGCTGCGTCGTTCAGGTGCCGTTCATGCAGAGGTTTTCTCTTCCATATCTAATGCTTTTCTTCATTGGTTTTGTGGTGTTGTGGGACATTCTGATCCCTCAATCTTGAAGGACTGGAGTGGACTGCTTCGCAAATAGCATGGTGTAGGTTTGAAGGTATTATTATTACTATTATTATTAATGATAACCATTATTATTATTATTATTATTCCCAGAGTTCACACTTCTTTCCATCGAAGTGGCATAAAAGCACTGACACATCGGTCTCAATCAGACAAGATGGCCGGCTTTACTGATGTATTAAAAATACTTGTGGCTATCGCCAATTACCCTTCTCACTATGCTACAAGTGTCTAGTAGGACGGATTTTTGCATCGGTATGTACAGTTCCCGTTTTAGTCCCAATTGACCAAGACTGTTTTCTAGGGTTTTAGGTATTTCTCCTGTTGCACCGATGACAATAGGTACGATGATTACCGTTTCCATTTTCCACATCCGGAGGATCTCATCTCTTAGTGGTAAGTACTTGCTTATTTTTTCGGAGTGTGTCTTATTGACATTAGCAGGAAGAGGTACCGCAAAATCTACTATCAGTGTTTTTCTTTGATTCTTGAAGGTTATTACAAGATCCGGAATATTATTTGGGATTGGCTTATCCGTTTGGATTTTTCTATTCCAATAAAGACGAACTTGGTCTGTTTCGCATACAGGCGGTGGCTCGTATTGGTAGTACGGTATTGTGTTGTCTAATCCCATGTAAGTTTCTCGCAGCTTTTGGTGTATGATCTTGCCAACTCTATCATGTCGCTCTAGATAAGCTTTAGGGGCTAGTGCAGTACACCCTGAGATAATATGATCGAGTGATTCCTCTTTGGTGTTGCACATGCGGCATTTTGTATTGTCGAGTTGTTCGCCAGCTATCCGCTTCCTGTATGCCTTCGTTGGTATTACCTGGTCCTGAATTGCAGCAATGAACCCCTCTGTCTCGACGAAAAGATTACCAGTGCGCAGGTAGGATGTAGTACTAGCGGTATCTATAGTATCTCCTTCGATCATGGCTAGGTATTTTCCGTGCAGCGGTTTGCTTCGCCATTGCTGAAGTTGCTGTTGGGGTGTTGCACCTTCGGGTATAGGATTGTAGGTTCGGTCCGCAAGTCTCAGCGGTGTATCTTTTTTATCAGCTTGAGTTACTGCCATATGTAAGTTGCTGGTCTCCGATTTTTTATAAAAGTATTGCCTAAGGTTGTCTAGCTGCTTATGATGTCTGATCGCTACATCAGGGATTCCTCTCCCTCCGAGTTTTCGTGGTAAGTGGAATCTTTCGATAGAAGATTTTGGATGATGAGCGCGATGTTTTCGGAATTCCTTTCGGGTTTTTATGTTAAGTTCGCCCAGTTCAGTGTTTGTCCACTTGATGATACCGAAACTGTAAGAAATAGCTGACGTGACGTAGGTATTGACAGCTTTTGCCATGTTTCTTGCTGACAGTTTTGTTCTGAGGATTAAGCGCAACCTCTTGAGGTAAGTGTCGGTTGCTAGCTGTTTTGCCTGTTGATGGTCTATATATCTAGCTTGCAGGTATCCCAAATATTTATATTTTTCTTCTTCCTCCATTCCTGCTATCGTCCCCTGATCACCGCTCACCTCATACCCATCGTGTCGCACCCATTTTCCTCTCTCCATGCTACTCACCTTGCACTTATCAAGACCAAATTTCATTTGGATGTCCGTGCTAAATCTTCCAACACAAGATAAGAGATCATGAAGGTGTTTCTTGGTTTGGGCGTAGATTTTCAAGTCGTCCATGTACCATAAGTGACTAATTGGTCTATTTGACTGTGGTGTGTTATTATTATTATTATTATTATTATTATTATTATTGTTAAAAATTAAGTTAGACCTGGTTAATTAGCGGCTAGTATTTCCTGCTCCTGGTGAGAGGCAACTACCCTCATTACCCCCCTTATTTAAAACTGTAACATGATTTCCTCGCATCACTTGTTATTTAAAGACGCGTGACGTATATCACATTTTTATTGTGTTATGTACTGATAACTTGTAATACTATCGAATGTATTGTCTGACAATTACCGGTTACTTACACTCCAATTAGAGCGACATAATATACTACACGATTAAATTTTTTCGTCACGCCCGAAATATTCTGAATTAGCATCCACCTTGTACAAAAGAAAATACCTAAAAGTATGTCTCCATGGTCGCGGCCGGCGTCCCACAACCAGCAAACAAAAAGACCGACCTCTTTTAAATCTTGTGATTTATAAACGAATATACAGTTTCTCCATTCACAAATTACCAACTGGGTTTAAAAATTTGATGAATAGTCTGCAGTACAGTTATCCATGGTTTCGTTATTTTCGTGTTTCAGTATCGATTTTGTAGTTATAGAGTGCGCAATTGCGCATATTGATATGTTAGTTTTATGATCAAAAAATTACTACGAGAGTGATTCGATAAATGATTTGGTTCGCAGACTAAGACATTATGACAGCGACATCTGGGTATCTTGTAGCAATTTTAAAATTGCCACTATTGACTTTGTAGGGAATGTTAGACTTACCTTTGATTTTTACAGTCATATTTCCACAAAATGCATCTTTTATAGTTACTTTGTTCAAAAACTTGTTTATTAAATTGTGTAATCTTTGTTTAAAGAAAATTAGTCAAAATATGTGGGGTTAGAAGTAGTGCGTTCGCCTTTATATTAGGCAATCCAACGACCTGTCAAATCCAATTTCGAATGACAGTGGTTGGCACACATGTATGTAAACAACCATTTAAGCTTGCGTGGAAAGGAGTATTTATATCCGTATTTTTGCTATTTTTTAGTTAATTTTGGTGTTTGTTGTTTCGTGAGTGTTTTTAGAGAGCTTTATTAATATCATGCCTGTTACTTGTATTGTTGTTAACTGCGGAAGTCGACGCGATCGCGACAATGTGTCGTTTTATAGAATTCCTAGCATACTGAATCTACCAAATAAGCCACATACAAATGAGTTGTCCAGAAAACGTAGGGCCTTGTGGATAGCTGCTATAAACCGTGCCGATTTAAGGGAATCAAAGCTAAAATATGAGAGTCTGCAGCAAACATTTTATAGCTGGTAAGTTTCTAAAACTTTATGGAAAAGTAACTTTCTTCAGGGTTATGACATAGGAAATTTTAGTGTTACTTTCTAATACATTTACGATTAATAGGTGAGCCTGCCTTATTGGAAAACCAAGAACATCCAGATTGGGTTCCTTCTCAAAATATGGGGCATGTTGCAGAAACTGTAGTAAGGAGACCTAAAGATTTGGAGAGACACGAACGTCTGGATAAAAGATGGGACAATCCTCGGGACAATCTAAAGTAAGAGGATTTTACATTTTATTGTCGATTATGTCTGAATTTAGAGGTTTAACTTTCAAAACGCCTTTGTTTTGTTTGTAATAGGTATAGATTTTCCTTGTTAAATGAATTATAACATTTACAGGTGGAGAATATGGATTTGGATCAAGGTAACAACAATGACACTGCCTCTGAAGCAGAAGATGGAGGAATTGCAATTCAGACTGACATAACGATGGAAGAACTATTTTATTTACTTATTTAATTGTAGTATAGGATTTATTCTTCTCAAACCATATTATTATGTTTTAGTTTTAATTAACTTTAACAAATATGATTTTATATCATTATAAAAAGAAGCGAATTGGATGTTAGTTATATTATTACTATAACTACTAGTAAGACTAATGTATAGGGTGAGATATAATTTGAAATAAAATTATTAAACAATTATTGACTTAAATATTTTCTCACCTTCAGAAGATATTTACTATACCTATGAACAAAACTGTGAAAATGAAAATTGATTAGTCTGTTTCTTTTTCTTTAAATTCCTGTAGGTAATCATATTTTATTAAAACAGTACATTTTTTCATTTGATAGGTATTTATTGAAAATAGGTATAAAAATACAGTCAAAGGTAAAAAAGATTTCATCATTACGTTCTCAACTTACAAATATTATTCTTCACAAAACCATAAGAAATTGGGAACTGCTATTAAGACTTAGCTTATTACAGATTGGATATACATACTTGATGTATCAGTAGAAGTACCTACCTAGCAAAAAGTTAAAATAGTGACTTTGTTATGGTAGTTTTAAAGATAATATTTGTTAAATAAACTATAACATTTACAAGGAAAAATAGATTTTAATATTTTTTACATTCCTCGCAAAACCATATGAGATTGGGAACATCATCGAGTCCCACACACTGACTATGAAACCACTGCGTTTCACATTCATCTCCATCACATTTTATCATTGGTCTCCCATCATCATATACACATACTTGGCATTGGCCACGATGCCTGAATGTCTCTGCAAGACAATGCTTGTTTCCTGGAGTAAGCATACTCCGCAGCAAAAAGTAATGTGCCTGCACGACTGCAGACCTCACTGTTCCCTGCCATGCAAGTACGGTGGGCAGTGCACACGCTTCCATCTTTGGCAACAATTACCCAGGCATCTAAAGGTTTCAAAGTGGTTCTCTGAGAATGTTTGACCTAAAATTGAAAAGCTAATATGTAGTAAAATTGTAACTCATTTCACAACATTATAAGAACATGATGCTGAAAAAAAATCACAAAATTAGTAATAAATGAACAAAAATCTTACTTTTTCAATTAGAATGTAAACACCATCAACTATTTTAGTTCCAGTTTGTAAAACAAACCCAGACTCAAAATATTAATATGCCTGCAAACTTTTAAATGCCTTCATTTGTTCCTTGGAATAAAAACTATGGGAAACACCAAATATGAAATAATATCCATGTTTGAAATAGGTGGAACGCCATTAATACTGTAGTCAAGGTCCTAAGAATTAATAACAAACGGGTCCAAGCAGCTTATTAACTTTAATTTCAGTCGATACCTAAAAAGAAAACAATGGTTACACAGGTAAACAAGAAAATAGATTGCATTTAAACCTACCTTTCTCCAACATCTGGATTCTCCGCTGATAATTTTTGAATATATTCACTGTCCATCATACAAAAATTCACTTTATTTAAAAGAAAAATCAAACAAAACACTTAAAAACACGATCCAAACACTTAAACGTCACAAAAATCAATGCTTATGTTATGGAGCCAGTCGCCATGTGTGCCAACCAACGTCAATTGTGTTGACATTTCTACCGCGTGGTTTGGATTGCCTAATGGGTTAATAGACAGCCTAAGTGATGACGTCACAAGGGGCGTGTTTTAAAAAATCTTTCCAAACAAAAATAATTTGCATTGAAAATCCCATAAGAGATTTTTAAAACCAGTGCTGTGAGTTTAGAAACGATAAATAAGGAATTTCTTCAATTTATTCATATTTTTGGTGATATGATTGACCCATTTACAGCCAGAGATAGAGGTAAGTGTTTCCTGAAAATATTTAATCGCCATCTGAAAAAGTTTGAGGTTATGTTATTGTTGTTTACATTATTGTTTATTAGGACATAATTGTTAGTTTTTTGTAAAATAAAGCTTGTGGTAGTGTTTATTTATTAATATGAAGTTGACCCAGTCTATAGCCTAAATAATTTATATTATAGATTCAATATTGGCTAAAGTGGTTACGTATTTTGTTACCCGAACAGAAAATTTTCAAGTTTGTTGTATTCCCTGCAAAGATAGAAGAGAGGAATGCCTGGTCATCACCTATAAGCATCTTATAAGGTACATAATAGAACAATTATTATGTTAAAAAGGGATAAACGCCTTGGAGTTGAACCATTATTTGCTTTACAATGGTAGAAGTCAAGATAGAGCAGAGAACCTTCCCAACATTCTTTGGTTTGTACCTGCCATTTTGGGCACAATGACAGAAAGAATAGGGCTACAATATTTGAGTTCAGCGCTAAAAGGCAATTTAGCATTACATCTCCAGAAAAAAGGTATGTTATAGCTTCTATTATACAAAATGTATTCACGTTCCTAAAAACTAAAGTAAAAAATGTGAACATTTAATAGTTTAATTTAACTTTTAATAGAAAAGCAAGGCCAACATTATATTAAATTATTTTTAGAAAAGAAGTGAGCAGACAGATGTTACTGAAGATATTGACTCATGCTTTAGGAGCATCGTTAAAAGCAGAAAATTATGTTTTGATACGAGATTTGGAAGAAATTTCAAAAAAACCTTTAAAAACTTTTAGTACGCTTTAGTTACAACTATTCTCATACCTATCCTTATGTATGCACAGGGATATCAATGCTATACCTACCTAATACAATCAATTTGAAATATATATTATGTAGATTATAAAACAATGTAATAAAAATAACAATAAATATTTGTTTAAATTTTTATAATTTCAGTAGGTACATCAAATGTTGTTAAGGTCTACAGTATTACTAAAATTGCTGATCAATCTGATAATCCATAGCTGCATGAATAAGGCTTACTGGCATATAGCTCAGCTGTTTTAACTTCGCTGGATTTAGTTTTTTGGGCATTTCGAAGGCACTTCTTATCAGGGACTGATAGGTAGTAGTATACAAATAATGCAGTTGGTGATATTTTATTACCACAATATTATAACTGTTGTCTTTCATCATAGTGTGAACTTCTCTGACCTGAATCAAATTGCATCCATAGGACATGGTTTGACTCCAAGGCATTTACCCCTTTTTAACATAATAATATTTGCTCTATTAGGTACCTTATAAGTGATGTCCGAGCTTTCCTTTCTTTTATCTTTGCAGGGAATACCACAAACTTGAAAATTTTCTGTTTGGGTAACAAAATACGTAATCACTTTAGCCAATATTGAATCTATAATATAAATTATTTAGGCTATAGACTGGGTCTACTTTATATTAATAAATAAACACTATCACAAGCTTTATTTCACAAAAAACTAACAATTATGTCTTAATAAACAATAATGTAAACAACAATAACATAACCTCAAACTTTTTCAGATGGCGATTAAATATTTTCAGGACACACTTACCTCTATCTGTGGCTGTAAATGGGTCAATCATATCACCAAAAATATGAATAAATTGAAGAAATTCCTTATTTATCGTTTCTAAACTCACAGCACTGCTTTTAAAAATCTCTTATGGGATTTTCAATGCAAATTATTTTTGTTTGGAAAGATTTTTAAAAGTCACGCCCCTTGTGACGTCAGACTTAGGCTGTCCATTGCACAAGACGCTGCAAGTAGGTAGACCACGTATTTCCGTTTCTGGCTACCGTCAAGTCGCAGAACGCCCATTTTCACTTTTGGCAATTTTATGTATAAACAACGTTGTTTGGAATTATTTTCTTTATTTCATTATTTAATTTAGGTTTTGGTAAAGCCCACTCTCTTATCGTTCTGATCGTTTGTAGTGGGTCTTATTCTCTTCTTCTTTGTTTGGGTTAGGTTAAGTTGGCAAAACTTTGTGTCAGCTGATTGTTGAAGGAGAAGGGGTTTCTTCGGAGTTCTCGGGGTCTTTAATTTTACTTTCTTAAAATCCTTCAGACAGGAAGTACAAGCCAGCCGCCGGTAGGCCATTTTTTTGTCAAAATGCCACGAGGTCTCACCCCCCTTTTAGAGGTAAGCTCCGTTTATTCCTTTTTCTGGGTTGTTGTTCTTTTTGGGATTCAGTGGGTAATTTTCTTTTCTATTATTTTTAGGGGTTTTGTTGGTTTGTTGAATTGGTCTTGCCGCTTGTTTTATTATTGGGTTTCGGCCGGTTTTTGCTGCCGCTCGGAATTCATGTAGGTTGGGAAACCAACTACCACATGGAATTTTAAGGCCCACGTAAGAGCTTGGGGTTCTACTTCGGCTGTACTAAGTCAATTCCACCTGGCCTACCAGGACCAGCCCGGAAGAAACCACATGGGGCCATCCTGACCTAGCTGCTCAGACTGGTATAAAGGACAGTATTTAAAGTCGTCTGAATATGTTTTTTATAATTTAATTAATGTTTATTGTCACCATAGTTTCACAATAAGCCATTTCCATTTATTACTTTTCTATTTTAATTAACTAAAATTTAATCCATACATTTTTTTAGTGTAAGGCGAACTTGACTTGAGGTCACATTTTTCATATAACCAGAGGTAACAAACTAAAGTATTAAAGGTTCTAGAATCTTTAAGGGTTATATAGATACATTACACACATCCTTGAGCCATGAAAAGCTCGGTTTACTTATTTTTATACTTTATTCTTAAACATAAACAACTTTAACTCTAATTTTTAAACAATTTAACACTGATCATATACCTAGCATAAACCCTTTCTTTTGGTCAAGTATTTTTTTATTTAATAAACACCTTATTGTATGTGTGGGAAAACTTTGGTTTTATTTGTGGTGTAGCTTTCCAATAAGTGCTAACATTCGGTATATTTTTCCTGGTTTGGACTTATGTCAAACCAAGTGGCGCCCAAGACAAGCCAACGACGAGGGGAGGGTGTAAATATAACGGACCACGACCTAGTGCCTCCACATTAGGAGCTACCGTCATCAGATAGGGACAACCTGTTGTACATAACAAAAAGTTAACACTGTCACAATCTTATAACCTTATTAGGTGGTAACAAAATATAAATATTGTTATTTTAATATAAAATGAGTCTAAGGTCACCAACTACCTCGGCTAGCTCAAGCTCAAAGATGTTGCTGTGCAAGCCTAGATATATGTTTGAGTTTTGAGCGCCACTCACAGCTCTTTTAGTTCCAACTTGACACAACAACACCAAATGCCTGTGAGTGAAACAATGAAGACCACATTAATTATTAGAAATAAATAAGATGACCGTACAGAAATAAAAAAAAAATTATTTATTTTATTTTTTAAAAGAATATGGTACTCTTCAGCGATGCTATGATGAGCACCGCGCTGAATAAGCAAAACCGTAATATTAAAACAAAATATGGCCAGAGAGCACGAGCAGTACTAGCTGTGGAGCACGCGTGCCAATTGCCTTAGCTCGCGGGAGGGGGTATAACAAACGCCACCAGCTTTACCACAGGAAACCTCGAAGATGGTCGTGGAGCTGCCTTTGACCGTACAACCTGACACCACGCAAACTAGAGTTAAAAAAAAACAAAGAAAACTAAGGGTGGAGCTGCATAAATAAAACAAATTATTAAAAAAAATATTGCTGGCTTTATTTAAAAAAAGAAAAGGGGGTTAGTACTTGTATTAATACTCATCTGACAATGGTAAGTTACTGCAGATCGTGATGACAGAAAGAAGGTCTTGACGAAAGACGGTGATAGAAAGACAGGATAGATGAAATGATAGAAAGACTGTGGTCTTCTTCCGATGGGGAAGAAGTACCCTAGTAGGAGCTTCTAGGGTCCTAAAGGTTCATTTAGGGGGTTCAAAACTGCTGTTGGGGTGCTCCTATATAATTATTCAGCCCCTCTAAGACTTGACTTCAACAGCGAAGTATGCAGCAAAAATTCACCTAGGTGATTTTCCTGCCTCCCAAGCTGCGGTATGGGCGACAGGAAATATGGCATTTCAATCCCAAATCCTGGGGAGATGACTGGAATAGTCCTGGATTGAAAAACTTCTTGCAACTTCGGTCGAAAAATATCAAGTGAGCAAGCAAGAGGTGTCACCCGTCAACAATGTCCCAGAAAGGTGGGGAACGTCAAAGAGAATAAAACGAGTTTCAGCGAGCAGACCCACTGCCCGAACCGACATAGACCGGTTCACATACTAGCGGTTATTATCGAAATAAGTCTAGTTGGTCCTGACTACCCGGTTGCCGGTATTTGAGCGAAGTGAAATAAAACAGATGTACCCAAATTTAGTTATTGTTGTATAATCAATGTAACATCACTGTAAGTTTTCCTCAAATACACAATAGTCCCAATTCATTCGGCAAACGGCCACGTTTGAATTCGATGGCTTGATATAAAGGCCACTAACATCTTTGAAAGGAAGAAGAAGTTAACCTAGAAAGTTTGGAATTAAAGCTGACAGGTAAAAATGGAAACCAAAACAAAGAAAGATTTTCACAAAAATACTCCTGTATATAGATGAAATGGAATTATAGGGTAGTTGATGTAAGGAAAAGGGTGATTACCGATATGGGCAAAATGTAATCCCGCTTGGCCAAAGACACCGAAAGGAAGGTAATAATTAACCTTAGTTTAAAACCTAGTTTCATACAGAAAAGAAAACATTGAACTTTTCACCAGTTCTAAAGCTGAAATTCAAATCAGATATGTGACATAAGTTACTATGATTAGACCAGTTCTAATGACTTATTAGTGGCAAAATTGAATTGTCACAACAGTGTCAAAACAAACAAAAAAATTATTACTTAAAAGTTATTTAATTAAGAAAAGAAAATACAAAGAAAGGTGATTTTAAATTGGAAATTATAAACATTTAAATCAACAAGTTATAAATATGCGTCACTTGATTACCTAAACACAAAAATAGTGGTAAAAGGATGAGTTTGCTAAATAAAAAACTATTTACAACTGCTTAAAAGTTGCAACCCTTTTACAATTTCACTTTATAAGTATGTCTGAATATTGATTAATGAAAATATTGAATAGGTTGCAGTAAGTTATATCAAAAATAGTCAGGCAAAATAGCTTATGGCTTTGAGAACAAAAAAATGCAACTAAATATCAGGTAGGGCAGAAAAAACAAACTTGGCTATGTCCAAAACAAAAAGGTAACTAGAAATTTGCAGATAAAAATAAAGGTACTTATTGGTACGTTCCTCCTGGAGGCGCCTGGTCCTCCTAAGTGATAGCCCCTTACCGCTGCTCAATAACGTTGATAAACAGGCCTCACAATTGTCTCAACTACATAAGTCGAAAAACTCGGCCGGAAAAGTAGTTATTGGAATAGGCAACGTAAAGAGAACTACAGTGTAGTCCAGAGAGGCTTCAAGTGGTAGAGGAAACTCAGTGTAGCAGAGGGATAATACTTGTCTAAAAAAAAAGTATGGAGTTTCATGTTATGTGGCAAAAATCCATCAAAGATATCGATAAACCACGAAAATATACATTGTGAACTTACCATATATGTGCCTCAATTAAGATTTGGTGTGGAAACCACAGAGATGGGGAAAGATTTCTCGAATTTTCCCACAAGGGCAAAGGGTCTGACCAGTCGTCAGAATTTAGTTGGACCGAATGACACCGATGACAGCTTTCTGTCAAACCCAAGAACCTACCGAAAAGTCCGTAGAGAATAAACTATATTTGAGAGAACATACCCTTAAAAAGAAAAGCGGTTTTGCGCACGGATATAGATCGACGGACTTATTAGAAGTAACAACATTACAATCTGATATCCCTATGGATAAAAACTCTGTAGTTACAAGACACCAGCTCATTGTTTGGCAGTTGCATAAACTCAAGAATTTTAGGGGAAAATGAAAAATTGATTAAATTGGAATTCGTGGTTTAATTCAACTCTTTTTCTGGAAGGGAAAAAATCCAAGGAAATTTAGAAGAGGATTGCTTCTACATTGGGTTATGACTCATACTGTTCCTGTGAGACTATGGCTTAACGAATTCATGCGACGCAGGAAAAGCATTGACGATGCACCACGTCCTGCGGCTCCAAAATATACTGTGGCGCCAGAAACCATTGACAAAGTTCACGATATTTGGCGGATAGGTGAATGAAACTGCGTGAATTAGCACAGGCCACAGGCATCCCAAATGACCAACTACATTTCATTTTGAATGATGAATTGCACATGATATACCCTAAGAATTGACCACCTCCAGTTGCAAGGCACTGAGCTGGAGGGTTCGACGAAACATAATATTAAAAACAATAAAACCAATTTTTAAAAGAAACAGCGACAACAACAAGCAAAATTGCCGCACTATTGAATGACAATCTAATTAGGGCATTGCCCAAACCAATTTTTTATGTGAAGTTTGGCCGATATAGCCACAGTCAATAGAATAACAGGCATGAAGCCTACATAGAAGACAAGGAAGGTCCCTAATTATCACCATTCACGACATTTTAATAGAATTGGAACAAATATTATATTTCTTGTGGATACTTTGATTTTACTACAGATGCCTGCTTACAAGAAGTGTGATATTATGATCTACAAATGAGGAGAATCTTTCAAAATGAATTAGAAACTGTTTGTTTCATCTAGAATATGTTGTTACCATGGTATTTAAATTTACGATGTTGCTAATAAATGATTTAGTGTTACAGTGGCACAAATTTTAGCCAGTTTGTTCAGATTTGAATGATGCATAGGAAACTAAAAAAGATGAGGAACTAAAAGGAAAAAGCCTAAAAGAAAAATAATTGGAAAAGGGAAAGAAGAAAAGGGGATAGGTAAAATGAATAATTTCTTCGACTTGAAAGCTCAAGGGCCTCTATTTTTTTTCATAGAATATTACATTTAATACAGCAAACCGTTGGACGCACGTAGTTGCAACTATGATCTTTCAGCGATCTGTATCGAAATTACTCATTATGAGATGTCTGGATTTTATGAGGTACTGTTACAAAAATGAAATACATAATTTTATGTATTATGTAATGTATGTATGAAGGTGTTAGTTTTAATAATACTATGTTTAGACATTTTGTACTATCTCTAAAAATAGTACCTCACGGATGAACGCGCTCTCTTATTGGAAGAGATAGGCAATAAAATAAACAATGGAGGTGTGTTATCTGGCCAGTATTCGCATTAGCGCGCAGGAAAAATATTGAAAAGAATCCTGCAAGCATGGTTAGAACGTTAGAACTTACTGATTATTGAATTGAGATACGCACTATAATGGACTTACGAGGCTATAATAGCTATTTACGTGGAATTTAAACTATCCGATTAGTAAAATGATGTTTAGTTCAAAAATGGTTAAACCACTCATTGTCAGTAAAAGGGCTTTAATCGTTTTGCCCTAAGCACTTATCCAAAGTAATTTTTCAACCATCAATCAGTTTATGTTCTTAAAGGGTTCTGAATTATTACCAATAATTACATTTTAAATTAATTATCCATTACCTAATCTTGCAAGCAATTTAATTATTCAATCTCAAAAATGAAGGGCTTGCGGACCCATGCTCATATGAACTTTTCACCTTATAAATAACTGAGGAATCGTCCTGTAAAATATCGGGTACTTATTTAATAACACCCTGTATAGTATACATTAAAGTATAGTATAATATAGTATATAGTATATATAGTATACAGGGTGTCCCACCGTGAACCGCTTCGATCTATATATGGAAAACTATATATAGGAAGTTTTTGAAAATTTGACAGTATGCTAATGTTGCTGTGAGCAACCCGGCTAAAATATTTTCAATAGGGCGACACTTCCGTTTATACCGGAACTAGGTGTAAACTTGCTTATTTTAAATAAAACACCCTGTATATTATTACATTTTTGAATTATACGTAAGATTCTATGCAGATTTTGTATATAATGTCCTATAACCAAGTCTAAGCGTTTTTGACATACTTAAGGTTTTTTTGTCAAAAAATGACGTTTACAGGCCATAATAGTTATTTATTTCTGACCGGTATATTATTAGCTTATAACATCTTAGTTACGCGGGAATTAAAAAGGTGGATTTATAAACTCGAAAAGTTGGTGAGGTTGAAGTTATAATCAAGTTTGTGAGGTTAGATATTCCGAACTCCGAGTATAAAAATTGGTTATCTCGAACTACTCGGGAAGTTTTCGACCTTACATGAGCTTTACATGAACAACATGAACGAGTGTATAAATGGAACTTAGTGTTCCCTTTTGTTTAAATTGAACTCCTATTTCCAACACCAACTGAACCTCAACCTCGCCAACTTTTCGAGTTTATAAATCCAGCTTAAGGGTCATAACTCCCTTAAGATATTAAGAAAAATTTGACACAAAATCAAACGATTGACATCTAATGTCAATTTGATTGTCATCTATTGAAACATTTATTCCACTTTAAAAATGAACAAAATGTTACTAAAATCGGTCAGAAATAAAATTATCTATGTATCACTGGAATTATAAGGGTCTCAATTACCTCGGGCAATTGCTGTCCCGAGGGCCGTAATTAAGACCATTATAATTCCCTTGATACATAATAGTTATTTATTATAATGGTCTTAATTACCGAGGGCAAAGTTTACGTCCCGAGGGCCTTTGGCCCGAGGGATAGCAATTGCCCGAGGTAATTGAGACCCTTATAATTCCAGTGATACATAGATAATTTTATTTCTCACCGATTTTAGTAACATTTTGTTCATTTTTAAAGTGGAATAAATGTTTCAATAGATGACAATCAAATTGACATTAGATGTCAATCGTTTGATTTTATGTCAAATTTTTCCTAATATCCCAAGGGAGTTATGACCCTTATAATTCCCGTGTAACTAAGACGTTATAAGCTAATAATATACCGGTCAGAAATAAAATATTTATCAATTTTTCCTATAAGGAAGTCTTTATTACTTAACTTGAGATCGATTCCTTGTTAAAAAGGACCTCCTTTAATAGATGTTTTAAGATATTTTAATAACTATTGATACAGGGTGTTCAAACAATAAAATTAAATATGAAATTAAGAAAACTGCAAAAAATCTACATTTTCAAATGAAAACCCCTATTTATTATTTTTCAGCAAATGTTCCAGACTTTCAAAGTTGTATGGTTTTAAAAAAATTATTACATTGCAGAAAAATGAAGTGTACATGTCATCAATCAAGAAGTCATGGAGAAACAAATTTGCTTTATTTTAAATTAAACGGTTAAACAACACCCTGTATGTACATATATGAACTTATTTAGTTTTTTAACAACTTTCCTTATTAGTTTCATATAGCTATAGCCAAGTAATCAATAAGGGATACACTTTAATCAGATACTTGGTTACTTCTTGCTTAAGATTGAATGTGTTCGTTCAGTGTAATCAATAGCAACCAAATTGTTAGTTTCTAAAAGGTTAATATTAGCATCGCTCATGCAAACTATATTGGTCTAGTTAGAAAACATATCATTCACCGTGTCTTCAAGTTTACTTAAAAAATCTCACGCTTGGAGGTAGAAGGGCATTATATTATTGCCTATAACAAAAGTTGTTATTTTCCAGTTTGATTTTATTCCATATTTGTTCTAAAAAATCGAGGTGTTTATTAAATTAATAACAAAATGAAATATATATTATTTTTAACAAAAAACCTTAGCCTCCCCTTCTACGCCCTTAAATGTAACTCCTTAGAAAGTGTAGCTATTGGTGTTCAAAACATCTGCATCATCGATGTCTAAATAGCCATGTCTCCGTTAGATCAATAAATCATATTGCTTTAATTCAATGTGTGTCAGCTATAATAATTTAACATTAATATGGGCTATATTACAGGGTATTTTCTAACCTCTCTGAAAAAATGAAGGAGGTGAATCGTCACCTTACTTTAAGACGAAAATATGGTATAAAAGTTTTTCGCATGTCGCTTCGTTTTTGAAATACAGGCTGTTAAAAAAAATTTTGTATTTTTTTTTCATTTTATTAATTAATGCCAAACGATATTCTAATGATATTTGTTAAACATAAGGGATTAGAGCACTTTACTTTGAGTCAATTTTAAATTTTACAATTAGTTCATTGGCGGGGATCTGGGTAAAAGAGTACCTTAATTTTTTACTTGTTTTTCCTATTTTTATCATTATGCTGCGTCAAATGATACGAGTAGGCTCTGCTTCGTTCCATGGCAACCACATTTGTTTTCTCCGTAACATTTGTCTCCTGTTTAACATCTTTCAAATAATATCCTTTTGAATTGTTTTTGAATTTATTTGTACTACATTATATACTTTTCATAATGGCTAAGTTTACCAATCAAGAAATGGCTCAAATTCATTTTATGTACGGTTTGGCAAATGGAAATGCGCTAGAGGAGAGACGTTTATATGCAGAACGTTTTCCTAATAGACGAGTACCGTGTTCGGAAACATTTACAAGATTGCATCTCAGGATAGAGGAAACAGGTAGCTTTGCAAAAAGCAAAATAAGCGGCCGACCACTTACAGTTAGAACCGTACAACTTGAGGAAGAGGTCTTAAACATGGTGGAAGAATCTCCAGGCACTAGTACGAGGAAAATCGGGAACGAGTTGAATGTGAGTTACAAAACAGTATGGAGTATATTAAAGGACTATTTAATTTATCCTTATCACGTACAAAGAGTGCAAGCTTTGTTGCCCAGAGACTTTCCAGCTCGAGTTAATTTTTGTAACTGGTTTCAGGAAAATTCTTTAAGGGTCCCACATTTTTCGGCAAAAATACTATTTACAGATCAAGCGAATTTTTCCAGACAAGGCATCATAAATTTTCACAACAAACATATTTTAGCGAAAGATAATCCTTATGCAATCATCGAAGGACATTACCAGTATACATTTTCTTTTAATATTTGGGCAGGGATTACTGGAGAAAGCTTAGTTGGACCGTATTTTTTTCCAAATCGACTTACTGGTGATGTCTATTACAACTTCCTTAGAGATGAGTTGCCAGAATTGATGGAAGCAGTGTCATTAAGAACAAGAACTTTAATGTGGTTCATGCATGACGGCGCTCTCCCTCACTTTGCAGTACGTGTTAGAAACTAATTAGATCAATAATATCCTGCTCGTTGGATAGGTAGAGGAGGACCTCACCCATGACCACCTTGTTCGCCGGATCTGAATCCATTGGATTTTTATTTCTGGGGTCACCTCAAACAACTCGTTTATACTACTCCTATTGAAACTGAAAAAGACCTTCGACTGCGTATTATTGATGGTTTTGATACGATTCGCGCCAGTCCCGAAATTTTCCAACACGTAAGAGATAATTTAGCACGTCGTGTACATGGGTGTTTACTGGCTCATGGAGGACATTTTAGCAATTTATTTTACTTTTGTTCATGTGAGTTCATTATTAAAAGTTTTTAAATCAATCATTAAAATGATTATTATTGCTTTACTAATTTTTTTAACAGAAATAGAGTATATCGGATGAATATTGCATGTAGATCCCCGCGCACTTTAGATTAAAGATGTTTGATAAACCCTCCATTATAATAATATGTGCCTTTTTAACCTTGATGAACCATGCATAGATACACATTTACATAGATTTGAAATTATATTTTTTATTATTTCCACTGGTAATCAAAATCATGCATCGTTATCATTACCTTACGTGATTCTTAGCAACCCTGACAAAACCAGTTTTGATTATTTATATCTCGCATTGGAAAAGAATCAGGATAAATGAATTTCCCAAAGTTCAAAATGCCCCCGTTAAAAATTAGTTGGAAATATGGAATATCCCGATAGGAAAATAATTAACATCGTGTCGGACACTAAAATGCTTTTAAAACATCGAATTTAGTCGTTCCGTAATTGATTATGCCGAGCAGCGATTCTAAAAAAATCATATTCGGGTTTTAGCACCGCACCGGAGCATATAACGTTGGGTCAAATAATAGCATTTTTCTAAATTTTTCCGGTTTTATCAGTTTTTCATGAAAAGCGGTTTAGTTAAAAGCTTCTATGTTAAAAAAAATGCATTAATAATTCATTTCAACCACAATAATGTTAAGCAAGCTTTGAATTGAGCTAATCAGGATATGTAGAGTTCGGGCACTGCAAGTTAAACGCCGCAACGTCATCAGCCTAATGGCTACTGCCATTGTCGAGCGTTGACGTGGCGGTGTTTAACTTAGAGTATTCGAGCTCTACGTGAAAATCAGGGTCTAATTTAAAAATGTGATAACTTTGTATGTTGGTTGGTTGGTCAAAAAAGGCAGGGGTCAGGTTACCCTTATCTTCCTTGCACTGCAGCCTTACGGCTTATTGTGCTCTCCTGTCTTGTTAGAGAAGTCCGGTTCCTTTGGTTAGATCCAGTAGCTTTCTTCCAAGATTTTCACGTGGGAGAGTAGCTCCATGTTGAATTGCTCCAAATATATTTAGTCTTCTGCGAGCCAACGCATCGCAGTCGTAAATAATGTGCATGCCCGGTTTCCTCCTCTTCACCACATAGTCTGCATTCCGTGGGTCCGGCGTAAATACCAATCATCTGCAGGTGTTTTCCGAAGGGGCAGTGTCCTGTTGGTAAGCCTGTGACTTGTTTTATCTAAGTGCGTATTAGACGCAGCATATCAGTTAATTGCCTTGAGGGATTTACTAATACAGCCCTTACGCATCTCTGGCCAGGCATAGTGGTCCACCGGTTTAGATGTTGTTGTAGGGACCATCTGTTTATTGCTGATTTCATCACCTGTTTGGACACGCCTAGGGCAGGTTTAGGACCCCTGAGGTTCTGAGCAGCTCAAGTCCTGGTTAGTATGTCTGCTTTTTCGTTGCCTGCTATCTCTGCGTGACCAGGAACCCATATGATCGTGATCTGAGGTGTGAATTAATGGGAGTTTAGAGCGTTAGGGACAGCTTGGTTGTCTGACAGAATATACACTCATGGACAAAATTATCGAATATTTTTTGTAATCATTATTATTTCAAAATAAATTTAAATAATTGCCGTAAATTTGTGCTGATATTAGTTATCTAGTAGGCTGATTACTCACTTGTTCTAACATATTTTGACGTTTAATTAACATTAATGGCGCATATTACTGTCTCTTGTGCATTTTATCAAAAACAATTAATTACATATTTTATAAATTATAGTGAATTAAGCTTGGAATTATGTTACTGTAGTGTAATTAACTAAGTAATGGCAAATAGTGTTTGTGTTTGTTGCTATTGAAAACATCAGTATGCCACCAGTTAGACACTGCAATGAAGTTGAAGCGGTGCAAATTGTAACTCTATATAACGAAGGATATAAACCAAAGGATATCGCACGACGTCTCAGGAAAGGTCAATCTACAGTATCGAATATTTTAAAAAGGTATGAAGAGACTGGAAATTTCGTACGTAGACCTGGTCAAGGGCGCAAGAGGTGTACAATAGCAATTGATGATCGATTTTTGATACTTAATTCTACACGAAATCGCACATTGACATCGACGCATCTCAAAAATGACTTACTAAATGTAAGACAAATTAATGTAAGTTCAAAAACAGTTAGGCGAAGATTAAAAGAAGCAGGTTTAAAGCCAAGACGGCCCGCCAAAGTTCCACGTCTTCTCCAAAATCACAAAGCCCGACGATTAGAATTTGCTATAAGACATATTCAGTGGGATATCGAGAATTGGAAAAATGTTCTTATTACGGATGAGACTCGAATTCAGTTATGGAAGCCAGATGGACGAAACCACGTCTACACAAGAGTTGGAGAACGGTATGCTGCCTGCAATTTCATAGAGACCGTTAGTTTTGGCGGTGGCGGGCGGTATAATGCTCTGGGGCGGTATTTCTTGGGAGGGACGCACCGAACTCGTGGACGTGATTGGACGAATGACAAGTGACTTGTATATTGAAAACATCCTGCAAGATCATGTTTTGACTTATGTCGGCCATATTGGATATGAAGGATTCATATTAATGCACGATAATGCTCGACTGCATGCAGCTAACATAGTGACTAATTACCTTGATGCGGTCCAAATTCAAAGATTAGATTGGCCACCATATAGCCCCGACTTAAATCCAATAGAACATACATGGGACTATCTTAAACGCCGCATACGACGAAGAAATCCCGTTCCAAGTACAATAGACCAGCTTCGGATTGCTGCACAAGATAAGTGGAATGCAATTCCTCAAGAATATATCCAGAACCTCCTTAGCAGCATGCCGAGAAGAATGGAAGCAGTAATTTGAGCTCGAGGGGGAAATACTCGTTACTAACTGTGCTCTAATTTTAATCAAAAGACTTGTAATTGTCCTCCAATTAGTATTTAAATATGATTAATTTTCATAACATTTAGCCTTAATTTTTTTTTCACGATTTTCTTCTGATAAAAACTTAAGATTGTTCACTAAAATATTTTAAAACAAACAGTTTCTCGTAAATGATAGTATTTAAATGACTTGATTCATCATAATTCATTTTTTTAAAAAGAAATTATGAAAAATTAATAATTTTCGATAATTTTGTCCATGAGATATGTTTTGGCTACGGTAGTCCCATTTAATATTCATTTGGATACGTGCTTGTATTGCATAAATTTCGGCCTGGTACACTGTAACGTGGATTCCTAGGGGGATACTGACGTTTCTTCCTGACCTTTCCCCAAATATTCTAGCACCCACTCCGTCTGCCGTTTTTGACCTATCAGTGTACCAAGCTAGGCCCCAGGACAGTTGGGGAGGCGTTCCATCCTACCAAGGGTCGGGGTCACAAATGATGCTGAATGGTTTTTCGAAATTATACGTAATTTTAGTGTGGTCTGTACGCATTGCCAAGAGATTTTCGTTGATAATGTCCTCTGCTCTTGTAAAGTCAGTGCCTTTTTGTTCACGATTTTCTAATTCATCCTAGCGGGATTTTCGATAGAAAGGTGATTTTCCAGGTTGCCCATACGTGAGGTCTATTGCGATATGGATACTTCTGGAGACTTGACGTACTGGGCGGCCCAAGGAAAGTTACATTGGTGGGATTCTTTTTTTGGTAGTTTCTTTGAACCAGAACGGAGGCCAAAATCTCTGGAGCACCCAACAACCCCTGTATAGCTAAATAGCTTTAAAGCCCTACGATGTTGCTTATTCAGTGGTGCTCATCATAGCATCGCTGAAGAGTACCATCTTTAAAAAAATAAAATAAAATAAATTTAAAAAAAAATTATTTTCTTTTATTCAACAAAAAAAAACAACACTAGTGCGCGTTCCAGTTGTGTAGACCAACGCTCCGTTTTGACAATTTTTAATAATTCTAACAAAATTTGCAAAGCCTACCTTTCCATTTAAAACTATTTTCATTCAACATAGCTGAATCGTTTTTGTGTTATTAATGAAATAAAATGGGTAACACATTTGGCCGAACCCGGTATAACATTTTTACCATATGCATCCTCAATTACCACCGGCGGCGCTGCGCCGGTCTCTGATGGTATGACAGTTTTATTAAAAATTTAGCACAACCGCTGGTCATTATCATTTTTTGTTAATACGCGCCACATAAAAAAAACTGGAGCACCTTTAACCTTAACCTGCTGTTTGAACTAACCTGAACTAACCACAAGAGGTTTTTACAAGGAAAAAACTCCGTTACATTCAATGTGTTAATTATATTGCCTGTTTTTTAAATAGATTACCTTGAATATCTTAATTCCCATAGAAAGGTATAAAGCGAATTTAATAATAAGTTTTGATAGGTCTATCATTACCGGTTCTTAAACAGTTAATTAAAAATTTTGCCACAAGAGCAATAATTAAAGTCGTTGCAAAAAGCTATATCCATTAGTTCAGTAAGATTGTATACTGGGTGTTCTAAGTTTTATATGTACGCGTTTATTAGACGAGCTCTTTTGTGTTTTTAGAATTTGATGGAAACATTAATTTTCTACAAAGGTGCGGTGTGAAACCAAGTAATGCGTTTAACCAATTATACTGCTCTGTAGGGCAAAGATTACTTCTGACTTGCCTTGCCAGATGAATCCTCTCGGATATCTTACCGGTGTGTGGTTTACACGAGATTTTTGTCTGACTTTTACAGATATGGATGCAAGGTATCTTTACACAAATAAAGAACAAATGTTTGGCTGGATCTGATGGTATTTTCGTCAGGGTATTGGAGTGCTTACTAGAGGTCGCACTTCATGCACAGAACGAAAAAGAGTAATAAAACAGGATTGCTAGAAATCATATCAGAACAGTAATACCATTTTTAATAACTTATATGCAACAAATAATAGCTGAAATAAAATGGTTTTCTAAAGAACCGTATACAGAAATGTTACCACTGGATATAAACCCCGGCAGTAATCATTATAACAAAATTATCATAAAGAATGCAATTTAATCAAATAGTCTTATTGGGAATAAAAACGATTTTATACATGAGTCATAATATACGGAATACAAAACATTTTATTTATTGTACAGGGTTATCCAACCAAGACTAGACAAGGCGATTTTTTGACTTTTCCTGTACTTTTATAAAAAAACTGAAATAGCCATCTTAAGTCATTTTCTCCCGCGAATTCGAATATCTTCAGCAAAAAACAATTGAACATCAAACAAAAGTACTAGGGGTCACTTTGATATTTTTTTAAATGGGATGCCGTATTTTTAATGAGCTTATCCGATTTCTCATATAAATTTTGATCTAAAATGTTGGATTTTTAATTCAAAAACGCCTTTTTTCTTCAGTTTTAAATTCGGAAAATGTTCGTCTACCGTAAGATTAATACCTGATAGATGGATACCCGTTTCACCTGTTCACCCTACCTCGCTACTTTCCACCTTTCACAAAGTATTCGAAAAATCTAGACTACTTAACTTTTTACCAACTACTAATCTAATAACTTTCAGTCATCCAAATACCCATGATGCCATTTTCTCACTCCTACAGAATAGCTTGCTTAATCTCAACGATGGCGATGCTGTGCAAGTGTGCAGTGTTCTGTGATTTTTTCATGGTATTTGACTGTGTTAATATCCGAGTACTGCTGCAGAAGCTTTAACGCTATGGCATTCGTAACCCAGTATGTCGATGGTTTTCAAGATATCTTTATGGGACAGGTTGTGTCCATTGATGAAAGATGTTCTGCTTTTCGGGTGTCTAGTTTGGGGTACCTCAGGGATGTGTGTTCGGCCCTATCTTGTTTTTATTGAACAGCCGAAAGTTGCAGCACGTGGCTACATCTCGTGGCTAGATCCATATAGGTTCAAACGCTGGCAAGGCGGCCCATCGCGGGCAAACTACGTTGGATGGCGCTGACGCCTTGCCGATGAGCCATAGATGGCGGAACGCGTCTAAGAATTGGGTCTGACGAAAGGATAAGAGACAACTCTGTGCGCGAACTTATTTTAAGTTTATTTTAAGTTTGTTTTTTATTATTGAGCTTTCGGTTGCTAAACCGACACATTGGCTTCCAGCGCTATAATTCTCGCAGATAGCACCACTCTTTTGTAGCATTCAAGCAATGGTGAACTTTTAGAGAGCGTCATACATCAAGATCTTCAAGAAATCAAACTTGGTCTTGTTTAAATGTAAAGAAAAAACTAACATTTTGTGTTTTGGTTTTAACTATAAAGGCTTCCACACACCGACGCGGCCACAGCCACGGTAGCGGTGGCGGCCAATCTAAACACATAAAAATAAATTAATAAAAGCGGCCTAGGGCAGCGTTCTGATATGCGGTGACGGTCAAATACAACGTGTCAACTTTGACTGCGAGAAGTGACAGTAGTAATGGCAAATAATGTAATAAAATTATTAATAGAATATGTTAAATTATATCCCCATACTTTTTGATTTAAGCCATCCAAATTATAAAAATATAAGGGCTAAAAACAAAGTGTGGGACAAAGAGCAAATAGTAACAAAGTCTCTTCTTCCACACCGTCTATCATAATAACAAATAATAGAAATAAAAATGAAACCTGAACGTTTAAAAATATATTTTTGTATACATAAAATCTGTAAACGGCAACTACCTTACAGCTCCACTCACCGCTTTGGTGTGAATACGCCCGACCGCTAATATGATCGCCACCGCGACCGCTACCGTGGCCGTGGCCGCGTCGGTGTGTGTAAGCCTTTATGAGCTCGTCTTGGATAACAGTTAAATTTAAAATAAAATATTAAAGAAGAATAATTTAAGTTTGTAGTACATTCTTCGCATAAAGTTTTAATATTTTTTGCCTAAATTTAATTTCCTCATACAAGTATCAGTTGATTGATAAGTTGCCTTGGAAATTGTTTTGCATGAATTATAGATGTAGATTATCTACATCAAAAATTTAAAAATTCCGAAAGCCATACGACTAACACTTGGCTGCCAAGAGCCATTCTTAGTGGAACACCCGGTACAATTAATTACAGGATAATCTGTATATTTGTGGTTATTTACTTTGTTCCCAATTGTAGATTCGATAATTTATCTTTTTAACATTGTATCTGGGCCTTTATAAGAGGAAAGAGCAATTAAGTTTCTAGAAAACGATAAAAGCATCCCTTACAAAGTAACAAATCCGCCATAATGTGCAAAAGCATGAAAAATGACCGACATACAGAGAAATATAAAAATTTAATAACTGCAATATAACACATTTTAGTGGTCGTAGCCAAGTTTGCTGCCGGGACAATTTTACAAGGGTAACTCGTCAGTGAAAGAAAAAATAAAAATCCTTTATTGCCTTATTAAAGCTTGGCTGCGACAATGCGACCAGTAAAGTGATTTTTCTAAAGTAGAAGTTTTGTAAAAATAATATGCAACTTTTCTATCACTATAAAGCTAACAGTAATCGATGCAATAATTTTGTGGAATTTTATTACAAAAGCTAGGAAGTTTCGTGGGTTTCGTGGGTAAGTGAAAATAGTATTAAATTACGTATTTTTTCTTGATATTCTCAATATTCAGGGAAATAACGTATTTTATCTACAAACACTATTAAAAGTAGAATTTTAACGCTTGTTGCAAGTATCTAAAATTTCATAACGCTAGTGTCTGAAATAAATATAAAGGTATTTTTAGCTTTTATTACTAACGTTAACATTTATTGTACAGGGTGTCCAGTTTTTGATGGTTGTACGGGGAATCTCCGTTATTAGTAAAGATAGAAGGATACAGTTTTCGCAACACTTTGCTACTTTTTTGTGAAACAAAAGATGCCGTAATCAGAATTTTTCTAGTCCTCCTTGTTTTTGATACACGGGAAGTTTTTCAAAATTTTACCCCCCCCCCCCCCCATATTTAGGTTACCCTGTAGCTTATCAAAGAGAAAACAAATGTTCTTTTTATAGTTTTCTCCATAGAATCCAGTGACATACTCAGATCTTATCTACGTTCAATAGTTTCCAAGAAAAAAAATAAACTTGCTTTCTTTTAAATGGGTCACCCTATATAATTTTTAACAGTACAATTTAGTTTATAGCAAGCTTCTCAGAAATATATAATACCATATTTTAATTTTTATTTTTAAGCACGAAATTTACGTTTTATTAAAAAAATATACATTTTCTGTCAGTAGGCCATGACGGGTATTTGAAAAGAGAAAAAAACGCAGTCATCTGTCATATTAAAAACTTATTTTTCTACGACCATTGAACAATACAGGTATAACATATTATGCAATTCCGATAAAGTTATGTTAGTCATAATCCACAGAGTGAGTTAGAGCAGTTGTGATATGAGCTCATAACCCAACAGTCCTGTCATCATAACCCAACAGTCTTGTCAGTCTTCGACCAATCATAATAGCGAATATTAAATTGATTCATATCCAAACAGTTTTAAGCGAATAGCGTATTTAAACAAAAGGTCGCGGCTGCCATGGAACACCAATGTGCTGTCAAAAGGTAAATTGTCAAGGAATATTTTTGTGACAATAATTATTTTATTACATATTAGTCAGTTTATTCTTATAAAAAAAAATGAGTATAAGTGACGAAGAGGACATTATTTGCACACCACCAAATATTCTGCAAGCAGCTAAAACTACATCTCAAGAGTTATTACCAGAAATATCCCGAAGAAAGTATGAAATAATGTATAATGAATTTATGGGATGGCGAAGCGAAAAAAACGTAAAGTCTTTCTCCGAAAACCTTTTACTGGCTTATTTTGGAGAGCTGGCAAACAAGTATAAAGCTTCAACATTATGGACACAATATTCTATGCTAAAAACTACTCTGGTAATTAACAATAATGTTGATGTTAGCAAGTATGGCTAATTGCGGGCATTTTTGAAGCGAGGATCAGAAGGTTAGATTCCGAAAAAGGCCAAAGTTTTTACACCTGAAGAGATAAATAAATTAATAAAGGATGCACCTGACAAGATTTACCTTGCAACAAAGGTAGGAAATTTATTAAGTTGACAAAATAAGAAGTAAGAATATTTTAAACAATTTATTTCATTTTTAACAAAATTTTAATATAATATTTGTAAGAATTATATAAGCCTTCGCCCCAAAAATGTAGCCATTTCCTCATTTTTTATTTATCACCAAGCAGGCAAATGGGCAAAAAAGGGGCTGAATACTTGAAGCTACACAATCCTAACCTTTATGCAGGACATTGTTTCAGAAGGTCATCTGCCACACTATTAGTAGATGCGGGCGGTGATATTACAGCGCTTAAGAGACACAGGGGTTGGAAGTCAACCGCCATTGAGGAAGACTATATAGACGATTCATTGCAAAACAAATTAAATACAGCCAATCTAATTGATAATTCTGTAAATTATGATGTACCATCTTCGTCGTTTTCAGCATCAACACTCAATGTAGAAAAAATGATAACCACAGAAGAAAAGGTTAGTTTTGGCTTAAGTACAAATACAAACCCAACATTAAGGGCCTGTTGTACAACTAAAGTTTAAACTAAGTTCAGCGTTGATCTAAGGTTAAGGCGTATCTGAACGTTGTTCAACTTGAAGTTAACAATTCAACCAAGTTCACGGGCTGGTCAAGTTAACCCACCGATGTTTGGCAGTTAAACTGCTTTCAGTTGCAATGTCGCAAAATGACAATACATTGCCACTTTTCAGATTAATATAATAATTTGTGCTTTGTGTTTATTTGCCTTCTCCTGTTTTAAATCGGAAACCTAAATATTCCTAAAGATTTGATCGACGACAAGGGTTTCCTGGAAGTTTTTAACCTTGTGGTAAACCCCCGTCTACCGAGAACTTATAAAGAGAGACCAAACAACTTTATAATCTGGAATGACGTGATATTTTTACAACGTTTTAGTTTATCAAAACAGAGTGTTCACATGATAATTAGAGAGATTCAAGAGGACATAAAAAATTAAACACAACAGTAAGTGGTCTTTCTTCTGAACCCACACCTACTGCAAATTAACATTTTCTATGTAAGTATTTTTTTGTTTTAGAAACCATGCTCTCACACCTTAAGATATGGTATTTGTTACATTCCGTTTTCTGGCCAGTGGATCATTCTTACAAGTCGTTGGCGACCTACAGGGTGTTGACAAGAGTACTGCAAGCAGAGTTGCAACAAAAGTTATAAGATGCATTGCTATTCATTTTAGGCATCTGATAAGCTTACCGGAAAACCAGGAAGAGAAACTATAGAAACCGAAAGGGTTTCTTCTCCTTTGATGTCCGGGCCATCTGTGCAGCAGACCTAAAAATTCAAAATATTGCTTGTCGCTGACCAGGTGAGGCCCATGATTTCACCATTTTTGCAAATTCAAGGGTCAAAGCTCTTTTTGAAAATGACCATTATGAAGACAGTGTCTTAATAGGAGACAGTGGTTATTGATTAAGCCATATTTAATAACTCCTCTCCTAAATCCTGGAAATCCTGTTGAGCAATTGTTTAATGAATCTCAAATCAGAACAAGAAACCCAATCGAAAGAAGTTTTGGTGTTTGGAAACGCCGTTTCCCAATACTAGCCCTGGGCATAAGACTGGCAAAACCTAAAGTGGAAAGTAAAGTAGTTGCAACAGCAGCGTTGCATAACATTGCAGTTACAATGAGAGATCCCCAGCCCTTAGTTGAAGCGGAAATCGAAGCTGCTATTAACTTGGTCAACAACGTTAATAATGACGAACATAATAATATCATCCCACGCCTCCCTACAGTGTAACCAACCCCAGAAAATAAGCGTTCAGCTGAACCTGCCTGTTTTTAAGTTTCAACAACGGCAGGATGTCTCATCTCGGTTCACTGATTAACTACAGTTCAGGTGAACTGCGGTGCAACGTTAAGTTGTACAACCGGCCCTAAGTTTTGCTCATTCTTCAAATATTACAATAAATTTTAATAATTTTAAAGAGGTATTAAAATAAATACTACATTGGTTACACATTATATGTATTGTCTTTATTTTTCATCTAAATCTATGTACTTTTAATTCTAAGTGAATAAAATATAATAAATTCTATAAAAATAACAGTTGTGTGACATTTTTGTTTAACCCTGTATATTGGTCATAGAAAAAGCATAGTATTTTACTCGCATGTAATAACTATAGCTACTATTACATGCTCATCAAATAATATACTATAGTTTCTGTCACAGTATTCAGGTTCTCTAAGTTGTTTTAAAATATATAATTAATAGTAAAATATCAGTTTATGTCCTAATAATTATTACAGAAAATGTAAACTTTCAAAATTATCAAAAATAGGACATGCTCGTTTGTTATGTCCATTGTAATGAAAATGCAGATGAAACATTAGAAGTGTATTTCAATAGGTAAAAATATGCCTTTTTGTAGTATCTATGAAAATTTATTAAATTTCTTAAATTACTTGTAGATATCCCGAAAGACGACAGCCGGATAAAAGAATTTTTCTAAGGAATAAATCAAATTTAATTGAACATGGTTCATTTTCTAAACCTCGGCCTAAAATCTACAACAAGGAAAACCGTAAGACTGATGAAATAAATGTTTTAGCTTCAATTGAAACAAATCCAACTAGTTCTTGCAGAACGGTTGAAGATTCGGTCGGAGTAGTTATATCAAGAGTTCAAGCAATCCTAAAAAAACACAATTTTAAGCCATATAAATTCCACCTAGTACAAAACTTACATCCTGGTGCACAGCGCCCTATAGAGTTCTGTAATTGATATTTATAAAATATTAGCAGAAAAAATAATTTTGAGAGAAGCGTTATAAGGTCCGATTAGGCTTATTAATTTTACCAGTGCTGGTATATTTAATCAGTACAATACAAGGTTTTGGTCTCAGCAACATCAACATCTAATATTTCCACTCGAACGGCAAGGCAGGTTTTTCTTTAACGTTTCATGTTTTAAACTAGTAAGCGAAATAATTTATAATATATTTGAGGGCAGCTTTTTTGCAAATAAATATTTGGAAATTCTGGGAAAGGTTGGGCCGGAAATAATAGAAGACGTGCCCTTAGCGGGTCTTAATAACTTGCATCTGCAACAAGATGGAGCACCTGCTCAAAATGCGCTAATTATCAGGGCCTTCTTCTTCTTTAAGTGCCTTCTCCATTCAATGAAGATCGGCAACAATTCTGGCAAATTCGTCTCTGTCTTGGGCTCTTCTCAGTAGGGTGTTTGAATCCAAGCCTGTCCAATCCCTTATGTTTTTCAGCCAAGAGCACTGTCTACGCCCTTTCCCTTAATCTTGCCCTCCATAATTAGTTGCAGGAATCTGTACTTGTCCTGCCTCATGGCATGGCTAAGGTACGCTGTCTTTCGCTTTTTTATGGTCTCGAGAATTGTTCGGTCCTTGTTCATTCTATGCAAGACCTCATGATTGGTGATATGGTCGGTCCATGGTATGCAAAGCATTCTACGATATACCCTCATCTCAAATGCTTTCAGCTTGTTAATACTGCTGACTTTTAGCGTTCAGGCCTCGACTCCATACAATAACGTGGAATACACATAACATCTAACAAAGTTAAATCTTATGCTTAAATTGAGTGTTCTGTCGGTTAACAGGTTCCTCATCTTAATAAAATTGGCTCTAGCTTGCTCTATGCGGGATCTAATTTCAATCTCAGGATTCAGATCCTCGCTGAACCAACTTCCTAGGTATTTGAATTTTGTGACTCGCTATATTGGCGAACCGTTTGTAATTATGTTGAAGTTGTTATTCGGATTGCGACTTATTTGCATGATCTTTGTTTTTGAGATATGCTGTCGATTAGGCGTTGCAACCCTTCAGGACTGTCTGCGATTATCACTGTGTCATCGGCATATCTTAAGTTGTTTACGAGTTTCCCATTGACTTTTAGACAGTCTTCTGTCTCGTCCAAAGCGGCCAGGGCCTACTTAATCAATAATCTCCCAGGCCACTGGATTGGAGGAACTAATGGACCTATAAGATGACCACCAAGGTCACCCGACTTGTCGGTTTTGGATTTTTTCTTGTGGGGATACCTTGAAAATAAAATTTATTCTATTCTATACCAAACAATTTTATTGCAGATTTAAGAAATGCCACTGAAAGAGCATTTAGGCAGTTACAAACGCGGCCTTTTATTATTTTAAATTCATTAAGGCGAATAAGAACTATGTGTGAAACATGTCTAATAAAGCATAATGGCATGTTTGTTTCCAATGTTTTACGTAGTAAAACACAACTCGATTTATGCATTGTTATTAATTTTACTGAAATATAACTGTTAATTAGATTCAGAAGTCCAAAATATATTTCTAGCAATTATCATACCAGTAATAGTTTTTTTGAATATCCGTCATTGCCTACTAACAAAAAATATATGTTTTAATAAAACGTAAATTTCGTGCCTAATATTAGATAAAAGTAAAAATAAGGTATTACATACTTCTGAGAAGCTTGTTATAAACTAAACTATATTATTAAAAAATATATAGGGTGACCCATTTAGAAAAAGCAAGTTTGTTCTTTTTCTCGGAAACTATTGAACGCAGAAAAAATCTGAGTATGTCACTACGTAAAAAACTACAAAAAGAACATTTATTTGTTTTCTCTTTGATAAGCTACAGGGTAACCTAAATGTGGGGGGTGTCCCAAAATGTAAAATTTTCAAAAACACGGAGGAATGGGAACAATAGTACTGGACGATGACGTCGTAAGAATGCTTTTGGAAATTCTCTTCATATTTTCCAGTAAGTTTTCAATATATTCTTTTGTTACTGTTGAGGACTTCCATCCACGCACTTGTCTTTAATAGTTCTCAGGCTCGCACCAAAGTCTGCCAGTAAAGTAGCCGAAGACCGACGGAAACAGTGACTACTGTAAAGCTTCGGATCTGGGAGCTTCAGGAGTTCTGCTATAATAGCAGGCATTGTACCGAAACTATTGATACCAACTATTACCACTATGAAATATTCTGTACAAATTCAAATAAAATGGCTCAACTAACGTGAAAGTTCAAATTTCAAAGTATTTTTTAAATGAAATCCAGCAGTCTTAGGGTATGGTTGGAGCAGAGCCCCAAATATTTGAGCAGGGTTCCTGCTATGGTCGAATTTAGGATTTATGGAGCATCAAAAACTGTTCTTTGGGGGACGGCGATATGTTATAAAGATGTATAATGAGGTAGAATAAGGCAATTGAAAACACATCTAGTAGGGAAAGCAGAAATATGTGCATACTGTGCAATCAAGGAAGCACAAGAGCTAAGTGAGGTCCGTAATATCAAACCAGCTGGTGTTTTATTCATGACTTCAGTGCATTAAAAAGAAGAAAGTTGAAATCCACATTCTAAATAAGATACCGTAACCATTATTGTTAACCAGAGAAAAAATTGCATTACAAAGGAAAAATGCACAATCCAATGAATCTAAAATAAGTTTTAACATTTTTTCTTTTTCTCTTAACATTCTTCAATTTTTTTACTGACTTATTTACTACTTGCAAATAATATTTCTTATATTAGCATTAAATAAACGATTTTGATTTTGAATTTGCACGGATTCCAAAATGTACCAATATTTATGATATTGAATAATGAAAAGCAGATAAATTAGCAAATAAAATAATAAGTAAGGACACTATAAAACTAAGTTTAATTACAAAACAGTTATCTTTTCTGTGAAGCAAAAATTCTAGAATATATGGAAAGAGATGTGAAATACTATATCTGAATCCAAAAGGAATGTGTAAAATACCCGCTGAAAGCATGATATCAAAACCGTGGTTGCAGGAATAGCATATAGATCAATGCCTTTTATCGTCATTGTCTCACATCACATCATTTACATTAGATAAAGGTTAAAGAATATCCGATTTATGAACAATGGAGAAACATTTTATAGTAATTTACAAGATTCCTTTAATAGTTTTTATCTCATCCCGGCCTAACATTGTGTCTGCTTTCGTCGATTGTAAAAGCTGTTGGAGACTTTTTAGATGACTCTTCCATTAAATTACAAACCCAGTAAAAATATAATTACTAAATAGGAAATTAACTCAAGCAGTGGCGTATTTAGGATTGTGGCACGGGGGGGGGGCCACTTATCTTCCTTAAAAAAATGCGCCGCAGGCAAATTTTTTTTAGGTGCCACGCCCTTTTTTGGACTGTCTAAACTTACAAATTTTACGTTTTGATAGCCCGGCTCAAAAAAAACGTAGAAATAAAGCAATTTTTAAATATAAACGCCAATATTTGCATTTGAAATATTAGTTTTTTGAAGGTATGTATAACGGTATACTATTTTACTCACCTGAATTAGAAAACACGGAACAAAAAATAAAATTCAACAATTATTAAACTACAAGACTGTGGAAATCCCCAAACATCTGGAAAATTTGACATAATGTTTCATGTTATTTATTGCAAATAAATGAATGTGAATTTCAGTTTTCTTTACTACTGAGTCCACGGGGGGGAGGTCCAGACCCCCCGGACCCCCCCCCCCCCTAAATACGCCACTGAACTCAAGTAAATAAGTTCTGACCTAAGTAGACTCAGAATATGCTGGATTCTACTCCGACAGTTAACAAAAGAAACTGTTTTAAATAGGGTGGATTGTTTTTCCACCATCCAGCCGTATAGTCGTAGCAGCTGAGGCCGTAAAATTAATGAGAAGAAGAAAACAAAATAAAAACAGGCTCTTCAACTGCTCTTAAAGAATTAATTGAAAAACTCTTAATATGCAGTGAAACCGAAATATGTTATGTTCAGTTTCAATGGTAGGTATATGTATTTATAGCGAAAATAAAATCAGCCGAAAAAATACAATAAAATCAATTAAATTTATTTAGACGTTTGTATCACTATTGTCTTCATACGTCGGATATGTTATTATATAATAACAAATTTTTAATTAATAAGTTACAAAACACTTTGTTATTCCAAGGAGATAATAAGGGACAAAAAAGAGCGTGTTAAATAGCAATAATATTAGATAGGAGGATTTTTATCGATACAAATGTTGTAATCTTGTTATTAAATTATTTTTAAACCCGGTTTCCGTCATGGTGACATTTCATTATCTCAACTAAAATCAAAGAAGAAAACAGAACGAAAGAAAAAAAATTGTTGTAGGTATAGGCAATAGAGAAATTGAGGAAACTAAAAATTGTCTATATGTTACAACTAACCTACAACAACATACTCAAAAGCAACCAGTGGTTTCGGTATGAAATTTTGGTTCGAAGAATAATATCTTGGGATTACATCGCATCTCTATCGATGCTAGAAATCTCGTCTGTGAAACCGTCATAGATAAAAAGAGGTAAAATAATTTATACATCTGACCTGAAGTAACCTACCTTTGTATTATTTTAATGATTTGGCACAACATTGCAGGTTAAATCCTTTATGGCACTCTGCGAGCGGTGCGTCTGCCCAGAAAGTGATTCACGTTGGTCTTAAAGATTTGGAAACTATACCCGTTGGGAAACACCACCTCATGGAATTCGTTCCAGAGTGATGACGTTCTCCAAATGAAAGAATTTGTGAACAGCGTCATTCGAGTGACACTAAGCCAAACCACGTACGGGTGAGCTGTAGTAATTCGTCGAATATTTCTACCACGTGCCGCTCTGGGTGAAATCAAGCGGGCAACCTAACTTCTACATTTCAATTTTTGCTTAACAATTGTGACTAAAATGCGTCATAAGAAATTCAAGCTGCGTTGAAAACTTTCATAATAATGAAGTCTAAAGCTGGATTTATAAACTCGAAAAGTTGGTAAGGTTGAAGTTATGATCAAGTTTGTGAGGTTAGATATTCCGAACTCCGAGCATAAAAATTGGTTATCTCGAACTACCCGGGAAGTTTTCGAACCTTACATGAGCTTAACATGAACAACATGAACGAGTGTATAAATGGAACTGAATGTTCCCTTTAGTTTAAATTGAACTCCTATTTCCAACACCTACTGAACCTCAACCTCGCCAACTTTTTGAGTTTATAAATCCAGCTTAAATGTTTACGATGAAATGTAACGACTCTTCTACAATTAATTACTTGCTATGGTACCTGGAAGTTCTGCGACAGTTGAACATAGTTTTCATTACTAAAGCGATTGAAATAGATATTTACGTTATAAGTCCGGTAAATCAACTTTTACAGTATGAGTGAAATGTTTCGAGACGAGGCGACGAAGGAGCCGAGTCTGGAATTTTGTAACGAATACTACAGTATTCGTTACAAAAGGATTTGCCGGACGAATGACGTACAATATTTTATTTCATACTGTTCTGTTGAAGATTATGTTTTGAAATTATAATGAAGTTTTATTCTGCGTCATATATTTGAAAACTGGTTATATTTACTGGTGGAAACATTGTGTGTTTGACATAAAATTTAAATCTAATTGAAAGATAGCGTTGATGTACCTAGGAAACGTAATTGTTTTAATTTCGTTTATGTCTAAATGGCGTCTAAATAAAAACTAAAGTCAGTTGAAAATTAGCGTTATTTCACAATTATTTTCGGTAAAGTTGACGAAATGGAGTTGTGGAGGATGGTGTAAATTTGATGCCCGAAGAAATCATGCAGAAATCTAACGAAGCTAGAGGACAGTTAATACCAAATAAGTCGGCAGGACGGTATCAGAAAGAATTTGCTTTATTTTCTCAATAGAAACATGAGAACAAGGTAGTTTCCGTAAATGAGGACGTTATAATGGCTTATGTTTATGACCTTGTAAGTAAATATGCAGGAATTAAAATTCAAATCTATAAAATATATTATGTTTTTGCAGTCAAAGAAATACAAAAGTTCGTCTTTATGGTCTAAGTTTTCTATGATAAAGTCGATGATATTGGTCGATGAAGACATGGACATTTCTCAATACCCGAAAGTGAGAGCGTTTCTAAAAAAACAATCAGTAGGATACGAACCAGTGAAATCTAAAGTTTTGAGCAGGGAAGAGGTGCACCGATTTATGGTTGAAGCTCCAAACAAAGAATACCTTATGATGAAGGTAAAACTGTACTACATAATACGCTTATTAGAGCTATACTGTAACAATATTTATTTCATACTGTATTGTAAAACACACCTTTACATACTTGAATTTAGTCCAGAAAATAAGGTTTTACAGCAATAACTCCGGTAAAATTTTTTTACCGGACTAGTCCTGTAAAATTTCTTTACCGGACTGAAATTTGTAAGTTTTAGTTTAATCAATGTCAAACACACAATGTTTCCACCAGTAGATATAAGCACTTTTCAAATATACGACGCCGAATAAAACTACTTCATTATAATTTCAAAACATAATTATAATATTCAACAGAACAGTATTAAATAAAATATTGTACTTACGTCTTACGTCATTCGTCCGGCAAATCCTTTACAGTATTCGTTTCAAAATTCCAGACTCGGCTCCTTCGTCGCCTCGTCTCGAAACATTTCACTCATAAAAGTTGATTTTCCGGACTTATAACGTAAATATCTATTATTCTAGATAGTAGCAATGCTGGGGATAAGTGGTGGTTGTCGCCTTCTGGAGGTCCATTCAATAACTCTTCAAGATATCGAAGATACGGGTAAGCAGCTGGTAGTGACAATACGACAAACAAAAACTAACCATCGAAGAGTGTTTACTGTTATTGATGAGAGTGGACAAGATTATTTGCAATTGTACAGAAATTATTTGGCATTGCGACCGAAAAATGTAAATAATAATTTTTTTTTCTTGGGCTATCGAAATGGGAAGAGTATATGTCAAAGGGTGGGTATTCATACCATCGGCGGTGTTCACAAGAAAATTGCTGAATTCTTGGGACTTGCTGATGTAGAAAAGTATACGGGACATTGCTTTAGAAGGACATCAGCAACGCTTCTTGCTGATGCTGGGACCGATCTTACTGTACTTAAACGGCGTGGGGGGTGGAAGAGTTCCTCGGTGGCAGAGAGGTACATTAAAGACTCTATTGAGGGAAAGAACAGAATATCTAGAATGATTCAAAATGAGGAAAATTTTGTAGAAGTTTTGAACCAAAATAATCAAAATTTATCAACTATTATAAGTAGCAGTGATGATAATTCCCATAAAACTCTAGAAATTAATATTAACGATAATGCAAATTGTACCATTAACATTAGCTTTAATGTATCTAAGTTGTAAATATCTATTCTATGTAGTTATTAATTTATTATTAATATAAGAAATTGTTTAAAAAAAAATGAGTTTAATTTTATTCTGTGTGAATGCATAAAATATGTTAGATATGTTTGATAGTGAGAGGATTTTGTATCTAAAAAATTTGGGATTAAACTAAAACTTACAAATTTCAGTCCGGTAAAGAAATTTTATTTCATACTGTATTGTAAAACACACCTTTACATATTTGAAAAGAAAATAAGGTTTTACAGCAATAAGTCCGGTAAAATTTTTTTACCGGACTAGTCCTGTAATAGTATTTTACGTTACAAGTCCGGTAGGTGACTTATTACAGTACGAGTTGTTTTACGGACGAGGCGACGTAGGAGCCGAGTCTGGAATATAAACGAGTGCTGTAATAACACCTAACGGACGTGTATCGTATGGTATTTTATTTCATCCTGTCATTATATCCCTTTTCAAAAAAATAAATAGGTATATTAAAATTTTAAAAAATACTTCGCAATATTATATCATGCTACCTACCCTAAATGCAATTGAGCCATTGGTTTCCATAGTTAATTATAAATTTTGTTTGCTTGTCACTGTCAAATAGATAAAGTCATAATATTCGTGTGGGCAATTATGGAGGTTTCGGGTATAATTTTAAATAAAATCTACCAATTTTAGTTAAATAAAATATTTAAAGAATTGTAACAGGGAATATATTCTATGGTTGTGTAATATTTTACAATTACTAAAGTTGGTAGAAAAAAATACTATTACAAGTAGAAGCACCCAAACAGTTTTAATTGGTATCACTAAATATAGACCATATAAAATAAAAATTACTAATTTTAGTTAAGCAAAACCTTTAAAACAATGTAATTAAATGCCTATATTATAGTTATATAACATTTTTCATTTACTAAAGTTGGTTAAAGAGTATAATTTATGCTACATGCTACCTACCTATATATAGCAGTGAACGATTCTCTAATAAATACTTGTCGGGTGGCGGAACGCATTTTTATAGTAGGCCATGACTTTTTATTTTCTTTGAATTATGACAGTTACCTACTTTTATTATAACCCTTAAAAAACCTATATAGTTATCATATTCTTAGTGCTGATGAATATGGCAAAAATAGTGTACTCTGCTTGTACATTTTGTACAGAGTTTAAAGATATTAGTAATTGTCATCGTCAGTTAACCTACTTAGTTGATTTACTTCGTAATTGCACTTTAGACGCGGATGATAAAATGTTGTTTCGAAAAATTCAGGAGGCTCTTTTGGACCTTTCTATTAAATTTCGGTTCCTTCCTAACAAGAAGAAAAATCAAATAGTTTCAAAATATTATATATATTATATGAAACATTTGCATTTGCTAGACAATGAATTCCATCCAAGATATTCACCATTAAGAAGAGAAGAATTTCTCAAAGAATTTGAAGAGCATTTGAAAATTGTGGTAATAAATAATAATTGATTTATTTCATTTAAAAAAGTGTTTTTGATGTATTAAATAATTGCTAAATATGTGTATTTAAATATTTTATTTCTTATAATTTTAAGTGACAACTTGTCAAAAATCGAAAGTAAAAAGTCGTAGTTTCCAAAAATAAAGCATGGTTGCTAGGCAACACATTACAGTATCTGATACTGTAATGTTCCATTTACCGGCCGCATATGAGTACAGGGTAAGTAGATTTACTGGACAGGATGAAATAAAATTTCTTTACCGGACTGATATTTGTAAGTTTTAGTTTAATCAATGTCAAACACACAATGTTTCGACCAGTAAATATAAGCACTTTTCAAATATACGACGCAGAATAAAACTTCATTATAATTTCAAAACATAATTACTTCAGCAGAACAGTATGAAATAAAGTATTGTACGTCATTCGTCTGGCAAATCCTTTACAGTATTCGTTTCAAAATTCCAGACTCGGCTCCTTCGTCGCCTCGTCTCGAAACATTTCACTCATACTGTAAAAGTTGATTTACCGGACTTATAACGTAAATATCTATTACAGGACCAGTCCGGTAAAAAATTTTTACCGGACTTATTGCTGTAAAACCTTATTTTCTGGACTAAATTCAAATATGTAAAGGTGTGTTTTACAATACGGTATGAAATAAAATTATTTAAGGTCAACAATGACTGAAAATCGATTGAAAGGTTTGGCATTGGGAAAGGTCCGTGAAGATATTGTAATTACAGTCGAGAAAATAGTCGACACATTTTATAAGCTAAAACCGTGTCGTCTTAAAACCCTTGGCTGGACATTTGAAAATGATGACGATGCTAGGGAAAACTTATAGATATTTTTACTATGCATAATTTTAGTCACCAATAAATTGTAGTAACAAAAAGTAAAGTAGTTATACTTTTACAAATAACAATGTACGTTTAACGTTTAAACTTCATGAACAATTTGACTTCTGGAACATTTTGAAGCTTGGGATGATATGGTTTGAAAATGCCACACTTTCTTATAGTATACGCTAGAAGCTGAGCCTCCCTCAACTTCAAATCCTAGATCCATCACTGGAAGCTGAGCCCCAAATGTGTAAGTAGTATTCCAGCGATGGTCGAATATGGGCTTTGTACAGCGTCAAGAGCTGTTGGGGTATATAGCGGTTCTTAAGTAACAAAAGGTTCCCCAAGCTTCTGTGAGGCTGCCCAAGCTATGGTATCAACGTGACTATGCCAAGACATATGACTATTTAAATTGACGCCCAATAAATTATTTAAAGAAACCTAAGGAATCGAGTTAGGGATAGTTTCAAATGAAAGGCTGCGAGAAATGTCTGGCGTAACCGATGCTATTGAGCGCATAACAACATTGAAATGGAACTGGGCAGGTCACATTGCAAGAATGACCGACGGAAGATGGACCTGAAAAATCTTAGAGTGGAGGCCACGCCACGACGCGTTCCGCAATAGGGGACGCCCACCAACACGATGGACCGACGACATCAAGAGAATAGAGTCGAACTGGATGAACGCGGCACAGGATCGAGTGCGATGGATTAGACTACGGGAGGCCTATGTCCAGCAGTGGACGCAACCGGGCTGATTGATGATGATGATGAAGGAATCGAGTGCCCCGCCATTTCTAAATCTGGATTTTTAGCTTTTATAAGAAGAAATGCCGCCAAGGTTTAAGCGCTAAATTCTACTTGGATACTGTCACCCCAAAACCAGAATTTCTTCCAGGTCTTTGTTGAGATGTGAGACTTCTTGCTGCCCATGGAGATATGCATTGGCAGTCGAGCATCCAAAGATGAAACAAGTGTGCTATCGTCAGCGAAGCTATATATTTGATTTTAAGTTTTTCCGGAATATCGTTAACGTATAGTAGAGAGAGGGGGGGAGACAATATAGAAACTAGACGGATTTCGGCATTAATGTTACAAATGTCTAAAAGAAATTCGTGTATCACAACTCGCAGAGAACGCTCTTTAAGAAAACTTGACAGGCATGAACAAAATTGAACCAACATAATATATGTTGGGAGCCCCTTATGCCATACTTGACCAAAAGCCTTAAAAATGTTCAGTGTTATTGTCCGGGACTCCCCATGATGGTGTGTTGCGTTGTTCCAAACATGGGCAATGTAAGCGAGAAGATATCTTGTTGATCTAGACTTACGAAATCCATAATGGGCGGCCACTTATAACGTTGAAACCTTCCAGGTACTTAAATGATTTAAGGTTGATAGGCTAACTCCATAACTTTTGATAAAACCAGAAGCAATGGAGTGGACTCACCCAGCTTTCCATCAAGAATGAAATATTTCTTATTTGTAGGAGAGGCCCAGAAAATACCGGTGTCAATTCATCGGCGCATGTCTTAATCATGATGACTGGGATCTCGTCAGGACCAGCAGCTTTTTTCGTCTCAAGACTCTTCAAGATTCGTTTAACAGGGCGATGCCGGAAAACAATCTCGAAATTCCCTGTTATATAGCGATTGTTTTTAAACGTTCTCTGAAGCGTGGACTGTTGTACTAGATATCGTTGTTTAGAATATCGATTCAAACATTCTCCTCTATAGACGTTTTTATATCTTTAGAAAATGATCGATAATTGAATATTGGATTTTTGTCACTGTTGTAATAACTTACTTTAATTTTGACAGTTTAGATTAAAAACAATTAGACTTATGAAATACGCACCTATTTTAGTAGTGTTGTGAAAGTTTTACTAAACAACGAGCCACGCAATATGTTTTTTTTATTAGATGTAGTGCGATTAATAAGGATTTTAGGTACAACGAAAAATTTTAATTAATTTTAATCTTTATGATGTTTTATAGATCTTAGTTACTACATTTTGAATCAAATTAAATTACATTTTGCTTTTGCTTAAAGATATATTATGTGGTTGTAGGCCAGTTAGGTAGTAGAAATTCAATATTTTCAAAACAAAACAAAAATTACATGGCTTAGAGGGAGAAATCCAGAAGCAGCAAATAAAATGCAGCCTTAAAAAGATCACAATTTTTGAAAAAATACAAACGTCCATGTCAAATTTTTCTTTTTTTATTGATTTTTTGTTTTAAATAATACTAGCTGTTGATTTCAACACGTTTTTAATTATTTTCCCGGCAGTCCTCTAAATTTAATGAAGATACTTTCTGTCGAATCTCGTCAATGACACATTTTTACCAGAAAGCAAAATAAATGCTTGCCCTTACCTGTCAATTCCTGTCAAAACAAGGAAATTCGCCTTGACAACTTTAGGTTAGTTTAGGTTAGTAAAACCCTAGATATAGAAAATTAATGGTCCATGCTTTTCTTGCTAGTCTTTCAGATATTGTAGAACAATATAAAGTATTTGGAACTCATTTTAATACTGCTGGCAAAAATTTCAAAAGCGGTATAAACAGTACAATTACTTCACACCATTTACTAGCACATCTTTTTGACCCAGCAAAAATACAACATACATTAATAGAAGAAAAATGTTGGCAAAGAAGTCTATCCTCATAGTGGTTTTAAACAATTTATTGTTAAAAGTATTAACTTAAGGTATTTATACTTAATCAGGCTCGCGTGACAGGGCCAATATGTTACTTAAAATTTATTTTTGTATTTATATTGCTCGAAATAAATTATATTATCCATTGAAAAGATTTGCGATACCTACGTTTAATAGTGTTACATTTTTTAAATTTTAAAGTGAAAATTCAAAACTTTTTTTGGAATATAAGGGTGGCTTTGAAACAGCGGCCATTAAAAATGCATTTATTAATTTTCCTTACAACAAGTCGTAATCTCATATTTCAATTGTCTATTTAATTCTGTGGTTGTAAAGAAAATTGCCATTAAATTATTACAATGAAGATTTATCCTATTCAAGAAGGAACTAATATGATATTGGTAGTTGGTGAATCTGACGTGAATCTTAATTATGTGTTATACAGGCTGTCCGGTAAGTATATGGAATATTCTGGGGTATATGCTACGGGGAGATCGAACTAACCCCTAATTTGTCATAAAAAGGACTTGTAAAGTGCCCCTTAACGGAGTTACAGAGCCCCAAAGAGGTACACAGTGGCTTACCTTTCCGGCTTTATTTAATGAAATTTTAATATTTTATGTAGGCCATAAAGACTCATAAAACCGTACTACAATAGACCTTTCCCATCGGGAAGTCATGAACGGACTTGCCCTCACGCTCGTTGGGTCAAAATTTTGACAGGTGTCATTTTACAGAGCTGAAAACTGAATTTTTGTACAACTGCCATTAAAAGTGACACTTTTAATGACAGTCAACAGTGTTAAAAGTGATTGTTTACGTGGAAGGGTGTTAAAAATATTTTTAACACTAGTGTTAAAAATATTTTTAACACTACATTTTCTTATGATGAAATCAAATAAAATTATAATAATTTTAGGAGTTCCAAAGTTGCTCTTCTTGCAGACTCTTCAATATCCACAGGAACAACCAAATCAACACTTTTATTAATTATTCCACTATCGACAAACATATTAAGCAGTCAAGAACCAAAGACAAAAATTGGACAAGAACGCAATTATTTAAATGACAGCATCTTTTTTATTTGTAAACAAGCATTTGTTAGTAACCATAGCGTTGGCAACGTTTGTCATTCACAACAACCTTGTGATTATTTGAATATTAAAATGCATTTTGAAGTTTAATGTCATTCCAAATTCCCCTATTTTATTATCGAAATAGGGCAGTTATACAAAAAACATTGTATGATATTTGTGTTAAAAGTAATTTTATTTTGTTCGTGAGATTGTTCAATTCGCTCCGCTTATTTCACAAACTTTTTCACACTCACAAAATAACATGCACATCACTTTTAACACTCACATCATAAATAACTATTTTATATACTATGATCATTCCTGTTTAAGAAAGGTGCCATACATTTGTTTCGATAAAATTAGCCGTTTTCGAAGAAAATAGCTTTTTTTGTATAACACGTTTAAACATAGACTTTTCAAATTTATTGAATAACCAAATTTATTAACATAAGTTATTGAAACACAGTAAATAATCGAATAACAACATTGCTAATAATTCGCATTAAAATAATCAAATTTGTCATTATTACATCTCATTAATGCTCACATGTATTTAACTTATGGACAAGCACTCGGCAATTGTGTGGATGCAAGAAGAATTTATTATATGAAAAAGTTCGGAAACCACTAACACGCAAGAATGTTAAAAATGTGAGAGATTTGCTTCTTCTTGTTTACTTCAGCAGATTTTTGAAATGAGCGCCCTCTGTACCTCTATACTTATATTTCCTTAGCCCATGGATATTTTCTCGTTGGATTTAAAACAACATTTCAGGATTGTCTGGAATTTCGTTGAAATGGTGTGTTATTTTTTCCATCAGATCTTCCCGATAAAAAGAAATTCAACGGAGTCATCTGATTTCTAGTTTCTAAGGGCACATTTTCTATAAACCGTTTAAGTCTTGTTGCAAGAATTGCAAATACATGGCACCATTTAATCTGCTTTTAATAAAGAACGATCCAATGAGATAATTCCCAAACGTAAACCTTTGTTGATGCTTTGTCTGTACTGATCCTAGGGGATTTTCTTCATGCCAGATATACAGATTATGGCAATTCATTAGTCCGTCTTCGTCCGTAAATAAAACAACACTAGTAAAACTATGAGCTTGCCTAAATCGTTGAAAAACCAATTTGCGAAATTGACTCTTGCAAGATAATCAGCGGGATACATGGCATGTATCTTTTGAGCGTGACAAGAATTTAGCAATTGGTCTCGAAGGGTCTCATGATCCCCACTTTGTTACATGAACTTGGATCAACAGTTTTCTAACACTATTAGAGGTATTTTTAGCAATCTCATCCAGAATTTCCTCATCTAACTGATGGTTCCCTTCTCTATTTTTGGAAGCCCCTCTCCATCACGTCACGGCAAAAAAACCTTCTAACATGGATTACCAAAAGGGTAGCTACTTTTAGCATTTTTTTGAATCTTATTTGACTGTATTAGTCATTTACGTAACAAGTCCGGAAATACTGTTTTTTTGGACGAGTTGACAAAAGGCGAGTCTTGGAAGTCTGCGAGTTCAAAAAAACTGTTTTCGGACGTGTTGCGTACACTATTTTTTCGGCAACCATGTAGAATAACAAATCAAAGAGACACATTACTTTATTATATTATTACTAACCTGAACTAACCTGAACTAACCTGAACATTTTAATTCTTATTTGTATTAAATGTTGAAATTCGAACAGAAGATAGGTACTAACAGAAACATTCTAATTCTTATTTATATTAATATTTATATTAAAATTTGAGCAATTGCTAATATTGAAAGGATTTAATTTGTTTGAAATGCTTGGTAAATTTAAATGCCTTTTGTAGTCAGAACAAGAAGGTAAAGTTTCCGTTTCATATTGATTGTTTTCATCTGATAATTTTTGAATGGTCTTGGCAATTTTAATTTTGTTTGTTAGTGAATTGTCTATATATATCCTTCAGCGACATTGGTAGACTTCCAGCCACCGTGTCTCTTCAAATTTGTGATGTTTCCACCATTATCAGCAAATATCGTCGCTGAAGTTCGACGCATGCTATGGCCTGTGTAATTTTTAGGATTGGGTAAATTTAAAAATTCTGCAATTTTTAATCCGAGATTCCCAAAACTGTGGATACCAACGGGCTGAATCGAACATTTTCCTTTTTTGTAATTCACGAATAATCTGTTATGTGGAGTATGGGATGGCCGTAAAGATAAATATTGTCTATACAACAGCAGGTTTTTCTGCCCAATTACAACAAAATTTCTCTCAATATGTGTTTTAGAATCTGGTATTTTCACAAGCAACATGTCTTCTTTGTCGTTTATTAGATCAATTGACATTTTTGTTAGTTCTTCCCGTCTACACGCACCGGCTAACCCAATAATTGTTGCTACCTGAAATTGAAGCAAATTAAGTTGATACTTTTATATCCTACAATCGTAATATTTTGTTAAAATTACCTTTAGCATTAGATATGTTTCATTATCTGCTTCTCTAATGAATTTGTTGATTTGCTCGCTGCTGAAGACTTCTGATTTCTTTGCTTTATAACCAACATTCTTTCTTTTAAGAAATGCGATTACCTTTGGGAAAGTGGCTATGTTTACGTTTTTCTTCACTAAAATGGTACTTTTCAACATAGAATACATGCTCCACAGGGTAGAGGATTTGACAGTTTCAGATTTTTGCGCCAAGTAAGCTAAAATTACATCCTCTGTAATAGTTTTGCATTTCTCCATATCCATCCATCTCGTGAACAAATCATAAACGTTTTCGTACCTGGACTTTGATTTTTCAGGCAATAATTGTGCTGTAGCAGCAGCTGCTGCATTGGAAATTTCGTAAAGCACATTTTCAAACTCACTATCGCTGTTGCTTTCCATAGTTTATTGCGACAATTGCGACCAAAAACCATGCAAACTTTCGAAAATTAAAATGTCAACTAATTTCATTTCAGATAGCTGTCAGTCGTTATTTCGTTGCTATGGTAATGTTCAACTGCATTTATCAAAATCATACCTTAAATTAAAAAACACAAACTTAAAATAAGTTTGTGTATAGAGTTGTCCCTTATCCTTTCCGTCAGACCCAATCCTTGGACGCGTTTCGCCGTTTACGGCTCCTCAGCAAGGCTCCGGGTCTGACGAAAAGGTAAGGGACCTCAAAGTGCTTTAACACAGAAATGCAAGTTGACGCAAGCCACGTGCTGCAACTCTCATTCGTCAAAATCATACCTACCAAGATTTTCATATTCACAATGACAACAACAATGTGATTCTTCCCGGACTAGTCCAGAGAAATGCTACTTTCTCAAAGAAAAAGCGTCCGGGAAGTGGGTACTTCCCGGACGGTTGCCGAAAAAAATTCTTCTCAGCGCCAATTGTATAGGTTTTGTTTAATCTAAAGTTTAAATCAAAACATGCAACTTGTTCCTTGTATATTTTCTAGTTAACATTATAGAAGCTAACTTCACTACTTCATATATATTTGTCAAACTAATTTCTGTCAAAAGTCAGTTGAGTCTCACGTATTTTTGTTAATTTTAAAACCTTGAATTTTTCTAGTGTTTTTAGAAACGTTTTTAAAGTTTTTCTCAGTTAATTTGTTTTATGTTATGGATGTTACTTCTTATAAGGTCCCTAGAACAATCAATTTTTCAGGCCGAGAAACAGAACTTTTGATAGAGCTTGTTAAGCACTATCAGCAAGTAATCGAATGAAAAAAAAGTGATGTAATTACCTCGAGGGAAAAAGAAGAGGCCTGGAACAAACTTTCAGAGGATTTTAATAAAGACCCTATATGTAATAGAATGAGAACTGCAAAGGCCCTCAAAGGAAAATTAGAGAATTAAAAAAAAAATACCAAAAAAAAATATATTAATTACGTCTTCATCATTATTACCAGAGAATTCATGGCCCTCAAATTCACACAATTTCCGGGTGCCTGTCTTCTAATGCAGTTCTAAGCTCTTACAGTATCATTACTATTACTATAAATAAAAAATTAATTACAACAAAAACAATCGTATCTACATTATCTACGAACTTTACTATTTAGTGGCACAAATTAAAAATACATACTTTAAAATCCAACTGTAACTACCAAAACTAACCTGTATTTGTTCAAAGGTAAGCAAGTCTGTAGATTCACCTAGTTCTGCAGGTACATGTAAATTAAATTAAAAATTTCGAAAGCGGAAAAAATATTTAGAAACATGAGTAGCTGTATAATTTGGTGAGAACTCGATTTTCTCACATTATTACTGAAACATTGTGTAAATCTAATTTATCGGCATTTTTATATGAAAATTAATAGAATTAAATTGCCGGTTACCGTATAAAATGAAATAAGATACTCGGATAAATCTGTCGAACAGTATGTTTTACATGATTACGACTAATAAGTAGCTCTAAAGTAATGCAATACTGTTTCGTTCTTAGAAAGTAAAGGTATGCTGTGTGTACTTTGTGATAATATCATGATTCCCTTAGGCGACATTTTAGATATTGTTTTCATTGAACTAATATTTTAAAATGTTGTTAAAGCACCGGTAAAAAGTGAATTATTATTACGTGATCGTCGAGTTTTCGATGCGATAAGTATAAGGTCTGAGCGTAAAAGGAGTAGTGTATAAATTTTGGCGCTAGGAATATTGGAGGCTAGACCCTTCTGAGAAATAAAAAGAGGTTTACTGAAAGGAGCTCTTTTTATTTTTTTTTTCAGAAATCCTACAGTAAAGAAAATTAGATGAAATATTTTTGACTTGCTGATGTATCTTGTTTGTTCGCATTGATTTTGGGTTAGATCATTACAGGGTCCTGGAGCTCAGCTTTCTTACTCTCTAAATTCTATACTATTACTAATATAGATTTCGATCTGCTACGGGGGAATAACTTAATAACTACTACCAACTACTAATGTCAATAGAATTTTCATTTTACAAGAATATGCTGTGCGCTACATAAAAGGGTTAAAATTTGGGGGAAACCTGTCGGCAAGTATCTAAAGATTCAAATCTTCTAACCTTTACGGATTTGTACATACGTAAAATTTTTTTACAAGAAACTACCACATATTCTTCAGACCAAAATTAGCCGATTTAAGTAAACTTACCTTAGTACAAAGTTTGGGTGCTAGACGGCGCTGAAGTGACAATTCTTAAATCGTTTTTCTGGATTAATTCTAAAACTGCTCATACTATTTTGCCGAAATTTTATACGTTGGCATAGCTTTATGGGGCAAAAAACCCATGTCACAATTCCGATTAATATCAGTGCATGGACGTAGAACCTGGGTTTTTTACTAATTACTTGTTTCAGATTTCTATGCCAATGGAACAAGAGGGGTTTGGGCACAAAATTTAGATGAACCAACTCATTTGCTACAAAAAAGGTACTCTTGATAAGACTCGATTCCTCTGACGGTTTTCGAGAAATTTGCATTTTATTACTTAATACGTAGGTATTAGTTTTTACAAAAAAAGAAAAAAATAACTAAATCATAAACAACTCAAAATGCCCACCATTTTCATGAATACAAAGATTTGAGTGTTTGTTCTTTTCATCCTCACTTATTACAGTTTCTTTTCTTCCTGTACTTCTCTTTGGTGACCTGATGGGGCCGCGTTTATGCTCGTGCACAAGTCGGTATATTGTTGACTGTCCGACTTCAGTCATGTTCGAACACATTTCAACTATTTTTGCAATTCCGAATGTTGATTTTGGTGGCGAGGAGCGTTGAACACATTGAAAATAATAATTTTCTCATTTTTAGAAAGCGCAGTTTTACTAATCCGTTTCTCAGCAACAAATTCAGAAACGCTAGCCATTTTCAAGAACGAGGTTTTCCAACAACTGGAATTCGGCGAAGACCACTGGGTTTTATAGTTCAATAATAATTTATTACTCTCTCGTATTAAGCAACAGACTATTATTTTCTGTACATGTGCATTAGTTTTGAACATGAAAAGAAATATATTGTATTATTATTCAATCTCTTTTTATGTCGTCAGCATACGCAATGTCTTGATAGAAATACTAACTTAACACTAATAAAATTATACTCTACTGGGTGTTAAATCCCATTAAAATATTATGTAATTTAAAGGAATTACTATATTATTACCTAAAATGTACGTTCAATAATTTAAACCTGACAACTCAAGTGTGAAAATAATGATATATGATATGCTAATAACATTTATAATGGCGCATACTTATTCGTAGGAATTACAAGAAATCATAGAAAAACGTTTTTACAAGGATAAATTATCATACATTTTCTTTGTCAGGTATTGATAAATTGGTTTTAGTTAATCGTAGTGATGGAGTTCAGCGAAGATCAGCAAAATATGTTAATTCATCTTATCACATCAGTTACAGTTTGAAAACGTTCTGTCCCTACAGGGTTGTGGGTAATTCTGTTTTCATGGACCTAGACATAATATGATATTGTTTATTGTACCGTGTGATCCACTTATCGTGTCCACATTTTAGTTTGATATTATAACGTAACGTCGCTTTAAGACAAAAAAAGTAAATACATAAATTTCTTGCATTGACGTAAAATTTTTATGTGTTCATTTTTTATATAACCATGTGTAAGACGATTTATATTTATTGTGATTTAATTCTCATAATTTGAATTCGTTAATATTAAAGTAATCGTCTTTAACCCAGATATTGCCACTGTTCTTTTAAAAGACAATTCAAAGATTTCGCTATTATTTAAGTTTACGCGTTTATTTAGAGATGGCGCAGTGATAGTCGTCTACAAAACTAAATTGTGATATTCTTTGACCAGGTGTTTGTGTCAATATCGTGCAATTTTAATAAAAACGGCATTTCTTTCTAAGAATTATTTTGTGCTAAGTAACCATGGACAATTTGAGGTAAGTCCCAATCTTTTCTATAAAATATTTATATGATAGTATATTAAAATTGAGGAGAAAAGAGTATAAATAGGAGGTTAAAATAAAAGTTGGGTTAAATTAGTTTGCATCCAATAAGTTTTCGCGGTAAAATATCTGACGTTCTTTTAAAAGAACAGTGGCAAAATAAACAACTTTTTTTTCAGATATTGGAAAAGTCCATTAAAATTACACGAATTATTGAAAGAAATTGACAATGTGGATAATGAAAACCCTTCCGATATAATTATATTTCCAGCCGAAAATGCAAATGAGGAAAATACTGACGAAGACTCGGGGGACGAGGATACTGTTAGCATGAACAATCTTCCAGGTGGCCAGTTACGTGGAGAAGTAGAGGTGTTGGTTCCAGCTGATCCTGAGACAGGCATTCATGTAGAAGAATCAGACAGTGATGAAGACTTGCCCTTAGCCCAAGAGTAATTGGGAGTAAAGTGGTAAAGAAGACGCGCATTTATAATTGGACTAATAGCGATATGAAATCCAATCTTCCTGATTTTCTCCAAAACAAATGTACACTCCGATTGAAGTGTTTTTATTATTTTTTGATAACGATGTTATCGACATGTTAGTAAATTATTCAAATATGTACGCTAACTCTCACAATCGTAATAGCGACATTTCTGACAACGAATTTCGTTGTTTCTTAGAAGTCTTGTTGCTCAGTGGCTATTCAAGTCATCCAAGAAGGTCAATGTATTGGGAAAACTCGAAAGATACCAATAATATTTTTGCTTGTGATGCGATTTCTAGAAACAGGTTCAATTTTATTATGCAAAATATTCATTGTTGCAATAATTCTAATTTAGATCAAATTAACAAATTTGCAAAACTTCGACCTCTTTTTGATGCACTAAAGAAAAGATTTATAGATATGTCTCCATATAAAGAGGCGCATAGCAGAGACGAATCAATGGTTCCTTATTTTGGACATCACGGGTCAAAGCATTTTATTAAGGGTAAGCCTATTAGATGGGGCTATAAGTTATGGACGGGTACGACTGTAGCTGGATATATTGAGTGGTTTGAGCCATACCAGGGTTCAACTACTATGATTTCAGATAAGTATAAAGCTTTAGGTCTAGGAGCCAGTGTTGTTTTAGAGTTTGCAGATGTTCTTCAATGTAAATATTCCGCTGTTCCTTTTCATTTATATTTTGATAATTTCTTTACTACCCTTAATTTACTGGAAGAGCTTAAAATAATGAGGCTGAAGGGAACGGGAACGATGAAAGAAAATCGTGTTGGTAGAGAATGTCCCTTGTCCCATTCGACGGTCATGAAAAAATCAGAAAGGGGTAGCTTTGAATTCATTACATCTGATACCAATTCTATCACTTTATGCAAATGGTGTGAAAATAATATTGTGACTATCGCTTCAAATTTTAATAAAGTTTTGCCAACTATGCCCGTAAAAAGATTTTCCCAAAAAGAAAAAAAAAACATTTACGTACCACAACCACAAGTAATAAAAAAAGATAATGAGAACATGGGTGGGGTCGATAGGGCTGATCAAAACATTAGTCTTTACAGAACACAGATAAGAGGAAAAAAGTTGTATTTTCCACTAATCTGTCACTGCCTAGACATGGCTCTACAAAATTCCTAGCAGTTATATAGGATAGGGGATGGGAAAAAGGATCATTTAAGATTTAGACAATCAGTGGCAATGTCAATGTTGGAAACACATAAGAAAACATCAAAAAGAGGCCCTACCCGTCAATCTGCAAACCTTCATGAAACCTCTAGATACGACAGAATAGATCACTTGGTTGTGTACCAAGAAAAACAGACGCGATGTAATGTTTGCCATAAAAATTGCAACTTTTTTTGTCAGAAATGTGCTATTACCTTACATCCAAAAAATTGTTTTATAAGCTATCATACGATGTGAAAGATTTGTAGATCTTCTATATAAATTGCTGATTTTAAAAAATAAAGTGTAATTTAGTAGATGATCGTTTATTTTGCCACCGTTCTTTTAAAAGATCACCCGGTTTTAAAAAAACTTGAATAAAAAATAACAACAATAATTAAAAAAAAAGTTTTGGCAATAACTGGGTTAAGACGATTGTGATTAGGAAAACTCTAATAGTTTAAGTCATACCAGGGTCACCCCAGTTCCTGTTTTAGTATTTATTTTCTATCTCCAATGGATGCCAGTGTACTCGGTTGCTTAAGGGTCGAGGATCTTCCTAACGTAGTCATCACAACTGAATATGAACTATAAATAAAATCTCACATGAGCGTCCAATTCTTTAACGGGCAAACTATTTAATTTTTAGATATGGATTACCTAATTAATTAATTTGCTTCAAGAATGGTTTAGTTAATTCTGAGATAATTAATACGAGTAAACAATTTACTTTATATCACCTACGATGGAACTCAGAAGTGCAGTGGACACACAGGGATTTACCGACTATGTGTCCTTCTCCAGTTACCACCTGACTCAGCGCCGACGAGTGCAATGGACACAAAGAGATTTACCTACATTGTGTCCCCTCCAGAACGCTATCCTAAATGTTTATCTACATACGAATCTTATGATAACTTCTCAGTGTAAGGTCTCTAAACCTATTAACAGCATTATTAATCCTTTAATTCTTTATTTTCATTTATTTATGATACGGCTATCTCTGGCACTATTTAAAATACAAAAACCAATAAATTCAATCCGTAAAAGAAACAACACTCAGTGAGATAACGCACCTGATTCCAATATTAATTAAAACACTTTAATCACCAAAATTATACAACACACCACTATTTTCACTTTCACAGATAACATATAACTAAAACGTAGTGTGAAAAATAATATTACTTTGGTAGTTTCTTGGTATCTCCATCGCTCTATTCAGCGCGAGTTAGTCTGAACATTCATATCGTTTTCAGGCGAATAAAGCAAAGTAAACATACATAATTCGTTTTATTTTATTCCACTTAGCTAGCTTATTTCTCTGGGTTTTAATTTATGAAAAAGTTAATATTAAGGAGGTACTTACACAGGGTGTTTCGTTTTCCCCGTCCAGGCATCAACTTTCTTATTTTAAATGGAACGCCCTGTATATTGATAGTTATTTAGATTCCCTTTAAATTTGTATGTGAATTCTGTATAATCTTTAGTATGCAAATTTCTTATCGTTTGGCCAATTTTTAATTTTTTTTAGGTAAAAGAATATGCACCCCAAATGGTATTTTATTAGTTTTTTAGGATTCCGAGTTACCTGTTAGCGGCCCTACTTGTTGATGTCTTTTTTAAATATTGTCTTTCGTCAAAATATTCCTTCGTTGTCAAAATCAATATAAACTATATTGAAGAACAGAGGTTCCAAATGGTTGAGCTTTATATTGAAAACAATAAAAGTGACACCGCAACTGTTAGAGCATATCGACGAAAGTTTTCTAATCAGAAAGTACCTTCTAAAAAAACGATTAGAAGAAACTATCCAAAATTAATGGAACATAAGTCCCTTGGAAATATAAAAAAAGTTAGTACCAGACTTGTGAGAACATCAATAAGAACTTCTATTGATAACATTGGATACTCCTATGAAACGATTTCAAGGACTCTTCACGATTTTGGGTATAAGCCGTTCAAAATAATGTCGGTTCAAAAATTGCAACAACGACATTTCCCAAGACGTCTTCAATTCTCCAGAGATTTGTAAGGTAAAATCGAAGAAAATCCCCAATTTCTTAATAATATTTTATGGACTGATGAAAGCTACTTTTCAACGCGTCACATACACCACAGACAAGATACTCGTCACTGGTCCATAGAAAATCCACATGTGGTACAAGAAGTTGGACAACAAGGATGGCAGTCTATAAAATGTCTGGTGTGGGTTTTTTGGTTCCAAAATGATTGAACCGTTATTTTATAGAGGCTTAATAAGTGGCCCTAGATACCTTAATTTTTTTCAAAATGATATACCTAGATAGTTTAATGGAGAATCTTCCTTTAAACGAGGTAGCAGCTATTGTGTGGCAGCAGGATGGGTCTCCGCCGCATAATATTCGGGAAGTTAGCGATTATTTGAACCAAAACTATATCGAATGGATTGGAAGGAATGGCACAATCCTGTGGCCTCCAAACAGTCCCGGTATTACCCCAATGGACTACTTTTTTTGGGGTCACATTAAAAACGAGGTATATAAAACTCCACGCAGTGATTTAAATGAGATTATATTTTAATGTTAGAAGAGTGGTAAACGATTTACGAGAAACACCTGAAGTATTCGTAAATGTAAAGAATTATTTCTTGAGAGCAATTCATCGTTATATTGAAAATAATGGACGTCATTATCAACAATTTATGTAAATATTTGTAGTTGTAATTGTAATATTTTTGTTCGAATAAATATCCATTAAATTATTAACAAATAAATATTGGCTAAACGATAAGAAATAGGCATATTAAAGGTGTCATTTTAATTATTACAATTTAGTGCTTTCTAACACTGACTAGTAGAAGTAGTAAAAATATATTGATTGAGACTAAATGAACAAAAGGTAGATTACAAGGCCATGAGACAAGCAGAGATTACGGGAAAATTATATAAGAACTTTCTTTAAAATGTAGACAAGAGAACACTCCTTTGGATGGATAAATCAGTTTAAATACCTATGCATGGTCGTAACAAGCAATCAACTTTTTTGTTAATTTATTGGAAAAAGCTATAATGTCCAAGTTACATATTACCGTCGAATATTTATGTTTAGCACTTAAAGCGGTTTCACAATAAATTTTTAAAGTTAGATAAAAATATGTCACTCCCTCATTTTTCCTTGCCAGCCGCTGACGTCACTAAAAAAGAAAGTTTGTTCGACTTTGAAACTGTCAACGTTCCAGAATTGTCACACATCAAGTGGGTCATTGGGTGATTGTTGTACAGAGTGTCCATTTTTCGATGTAATTCAGGGTAGCTCGGTAACTATAGTCTATTTCAGAAAGGTGTAGAGTAATAAAATGGGAAATTATGTCCAGTTCGGCTCAATTTCGGTGTCGGCCATAGGCGCAGGTAAACTTTGTGCATTAAATTAATTATGATAACTAACCAAAAATTTTAGAGAATTAGGTTAACGGGTATTAAGATAAATAAAAAAAAATATAAAGCATTGTTTGTAATATTAAAATTTCAAGTAATTGCGTAAGAGAATTAGGAAAGGTATGTTTTCTGGCTTGAAGTGTCAAAATCCAAATATTGCGTAGGGATTAGTTAGGTAGTAGATTATAAAGTTACGTTTTGCGTTTAACAGGTACCATTTAACAGGTACCGAGTTTGGCTCTCGCCTCTTTGACTGGATCATATAAATAGGTGGTAATTTGGAATAAACTTCATATATCGTGTGTGTGTATGACCTTAATAAGTATATTTGTTTAGTTCAACGCATCAGTATTTGCGGTTAAGCCGTATATAGTGTTTACAGTATTATAAGATTAGTAATAAAATGGCGACATTCACACCAACCAAAAGATGTTCCAATAATTCTCCACTATCATTGAGTGAAAAAGTTATTATTTTAAATGTACATGATTGCATAAAATACGATTATCCGAATTTTACTGTATTACTAGAAACTGTCGGCCGATGTTTTTGAATGACTGGACTTGGAAAGTCCACCGTTTTTAAATTATTGCGGGAGAGAAAGACAGAAGGTCAAGTGGAACCTCCCAAGAAAAGTCCAGGCAGCAGACTAGTAAAAGTCCTTGATGAAGACAACAAAAGTGTAGTTCGAAGAAAAGTTCACTTTTTTATTTTAAAAAAGAAATCCCCACCCTAGATAAGATTCTAATGGAGCTTGGCCAGGATAACACTATTCCGTTTATAACCAGAAATCTTTTATAGACCACTTTAAAAAATATGGATTTTGTCTGGGAAAAGCATAACCGTAAATTACTTTTACTGGAAAGCGATGAAATTGTTTGCTGGCGACGAAAATACTTGAGAAGTATTAAGCAGTACAGAAGAGAGCAGAAGAAAATCTTTTATCTTGATGAGACGTGGATTAATGAAGGTTATATAGTACCAAAATTGTGGCAAGGCAAAAATATAACCAGTGCTCGCCAAGCTTTCATGGAAGGCCTGTCAACGGGTATTAAGGTGCCTTCAGGTAAAGGGAAGAGACTAATAATCGTCCATATTGGAAGCGAAGAGGGATTTTTAAAAGAAGGTTTGCTAACTTTTCAGTCGTTCAATACGAGAAATTACCACGAGGACATGAATTCGAATGTTTTTGAGGACTATTTTGGTGAAATGATAAAATATCTTCCAGCTGATTCAGTAGTAGTTATGGATAACGCAAGCTATCATTTACGACGCACAGAGAAGACTCCAACTTCATCTTGGAGAAAACAAGAAATTATCGACTGGTTAACCACCAAAAGTATTGAATTTAAAGATAATTTGATAAAAAAAGAAGTATTAGCTATAGCAAATTTACACAAACATCGTTTTATGAAATATGCCGTGGAAGATATAGCAGAAAAACACAGTGTAACTGTGCTGCGCACACCGTCATATCATTGCGAACTAAATCCTATAGAACTTATATGAGCACAAGTGAAATGATTTGTAGCAAGACATAACACATTCAAAATGAAAGACGTTAAGCTACTGTTTGATCAAGCCATTAAGGAAGTGACACCAGAGAACTGGCGAAGAGCAGTCCATCATGTCATTAAAGAAGAGGAGAAATTGTGGGATCTTGACCACCTGATCTATCGGACCGTCGACCCGTTAATTATAACGTCAAGAGGAGATGACAGTTCCTCAGATGACGAAGAATATTATGATTTTTTAGAATTTAATTTCTGTATAATGTACTTTTTTTTATAACGTATACCTAATACTTTGTACATAATGCCTAAATTTTATTCTGTTAAAATAAAATTCTCGCTGGTCTGGTTGGGTGGATAGCTCGATTGCTACGAGATGTCGCCACGTGTAACATCTCGCATATGTATTTATATATTATGTGTTGAAAACACTGTAAGGTCCCTTTCCTTTTCGTCAGACTCTATAGCCTTGCCGATGAGCCGTAATACGGCGAAACGCGTCCAAGGATTGGGTCTGACGGAAAGAAAAGGGGCAAACAAACATCTTTCTTTAATAAAATTCTTTGCTTTTTACGAGTATAATTTAATTTATTATAATTTTTACGAATATAATTAATTTTCTGTATAACGTATTTTTGTAAAAATGTTTAATGAAAAATAAGTGTAGCTAATACTATGTACATAATGCCTAATCTTTATTCTGTTAAAATAAAATTCTTTCCTTTTTGCGAATATCCTACCGGCACGCCTTTGTCACACCATTTTCAGTGTTTGTGAATGGATAACAATAGGCAAAACCCAAATATTTACCCAAACCCGGGTGGTACTACCTGCACTTGATGAAAAGAAAGAATTTTGCAATGAAATCAATACCAAATTATGAAAGTGGCTTAAATATTCGTTGGGTCACTCGGTAGGCCCTTTGCATACCTAATGAGCTTTTATTACTCTACACCTTTCTGAAATAGACTATAGTGAAGATAGAGACTTGCGGTTTCAACATTACTGCGCTTCTTTTTCTTGAAACAAACAAAAGATGCCGCACACAGAATTGCCATAGCTTTTTTAGTTTTTAAGCTACAGGGTGTTTTCGAAAATGTTTGCATTTTGTCCACCGCCTGTATTTCGGTTACCCTTTAACTTATCAACAAATTGAAAGCTGTTTCTAATAGAGATTTTTAAGTAGAATTCAGTGGCATGCTTAGTTTTTTCTGGGAGTCTAACTTTTAGAGGTTTGAAGCAAACATATGATTTTCAAATATAGGACGCGCTGCATATTTTTCCCTTATTTGATTGGGCTATTTCTAGGCTTTTCAAAAATATATAATAGTTGATATAGTCTATCTTTAAATGATGCAAAGTAATAAATCAATCAAAACCGTCTTCTTCATGGGCGTGCAAGATTTTTCGACATGTATAGATTTAATTAGGCCTGAATTTTTAAATGTGTGCAGAATTAATACAAGTATCGACATTAAATTCAAGTTTTGTCTTCAAGTATATATTTTAATATTAAATTAAAAATACCCAATATATATAGGTTCAAAAATATTGTTGAGAAACTAAATGATGCCATACAAAACCGAATACATTTTCAGCAAAGCGATGAAAAATAAGAAAACATTCTAAAAATAACTGTCCCATTAAAAATATAAAAAATATTACAATTATAGTAATAATCAAACGATTGAGTGACGTCCATTGTGACGAGCTTTCAAAAAATCTCGTAATAAAAGGAAACATGCCCGAAAATTTGAATTTCAATAAAAAGTTACCAGATGTCAGATCATCATTATAAAAGATGGGACGGGACCCCTTGTGCTCTCGTTTTTGTCAAGAGGGACAATCATTTTAAAGAGACTCTTGAATCGGAGCGACATTAAGTTTTGCTCCAATTAGTTTTGGATTTAAGTGTACGGGGTGATTAAATTAATCTGTAATTTTGAAAATACTATTTTAAAAGATGGGAACGATGACGTAATAATAGAAATTATGCCCGAAAATATATGAAGACCACACTGCAAAAAGGATGAATGTCGGTTTTTTTCGAAACCGAGATTATGTTCGTAACCCATAGCCAAGGACGGTAAGAAGTAACAGGGTGGTCGTTTTATGCAAAAAAGATTATGGTTTAGCTATTATAATACTTTCAAAGAATCGTATATTTTACAAGAAGGATGAGCGTCAGCCCGTCCAACGCAACAAGGATGAGAGTCGTAACGGCGCTCGCATCGTTAGTCACGTAGGCACTGCTGGCCTGGCTTATTTACGTTTAGTTCAATGTCGTGTAATATATTGGCTAGTGTCATTTTCATTGTTTTGACGAATTATCTGAACTAACTTGGGAAAATGGAGAGTGATAAGGGTGTTAGTGGCTCAAATAATGAAAACAGTGACTGTGAATCAATTGACAATAATTCGGTTAAGGCAGGTACTAGGAAAAGAAAATGTCACGGACGATCGAGTGATGTTATGAAGAAAATGAGGTTATGTTCACACGAAACTGGGCCTGACTGTGACTGCAAACGTTACAAATGTTTTCAGGTATAGTATCTAAGGATAATGCTAAAAAGATTATTAGAGATTTTAATGAGCTATCATCTTATAATGAGCAATCGTTGTATCTAACAGGCTTGATCGCGGTACATAAAGTTAAAAATCGTAGACCTAGGAAAAACGAGCAGGATGCCAAGTTCCATGACAATGTTTTTACATACAAAGTTAGAATCTACGACAATAACGAAGCTAAGGACATCCCAGTATGTTATAAAGCCTTTCTATCCCTTCATGGTGTGTCAGCTAAAAGGATTCAAAATATTCAAAAGTCCTTAAAAATTAGTGGAAAAGCCCCAGTAGATAAAAGGGGTACGTACGATCATAAACATTGCCGGACATCTCCTGACGTTGAAGCTAATGTAGTCAGTCACATTGATTCCTTTAAGGGGCGGCAGAGTCATTATAGCTTGACTAAAACGGGAAAAATATACCTACCTGAATCACTAAACGTGAAAAAGATGTATGAGCTTTATTTAGCTGATAACCATCCTCGTGTTTCATATGAGTACTACCGTAAAATATTTGTAACCAAATTTAATCTAGGATTTGGATATCCCCGGAGCGATACGTGTAGTACTTGCGATAGATATCAAGCTGAGGTGAAACTTATAAATTGTAAATTGCAAGAAATAACGGTTGAAGGAGAATGTAAAGTTAAGTTATTAGAACAATTAAGGAAACTAGAAATAGAAAACCTGGTTCATAAGAAGAGAGCTCAAGTTTTTTATGACAGAAAAAAAATTGCAAGAACAGATTCAAGTAAGAGAACAGATAAAGAAGCGATAACGATGGATTATCAAAAAAATCTGAGCTTACCGAATATAGCAACCAATGATGTGTATTATCGGCGCCAGCTAAGCTTCTACATGTTCAACATTCATATTTTATCAAGTGGGGATTCAGTTTTTTATTGCTACTCAGAAGAAATGGCCTCAAAAGGGGCGGATGAAGTAACATCAATGTTACATCATTTTATTTTTTATATTTTGGACCCAGAAGTGAAACACCTAGAAATCTTCTGTGATTCTTGCAGTGGACAAAATAAAAACTATCTAGTGATTAAATTTTGCCACTACGTAGTTGCCATTGTTAAACGTCTGGAATCTGTCAAAATCACGTTTCCAATCCGTGGTCATTCGTATATGGACTGCGATAGAAATATGGCTGTCATTAATCAGAAATCACCTTGTGAAGTACCAGAAGATTGGGTTAATGTGGTACAAAATGCACGAGTTAAGCCTTCGCCATTTCAAGTAATCAGTGTTGACTGCACTTTCTTTAGGGATTGGAACTCCTTTCTTGAGCCACATTACATGAAGAAAAATCCAATTGCCACGAGACCTCTAAGAGAAATTCTATTTCAATCTGAACATAGCAGATTAGTGGAGCATAGATCCTCCTTTAACGGCCACTGGGAAAGTACTCCAATCAGACCTCAACAATCATCTGCACCACTCTTTTGTCCAGACTGGAACCGAAAGGAATTTTTCTTGCCAAACCCACTTCGCAAAGATACTTATCTTGTGACATTACGTTTTTTATAATAAATTATTGACAAAGATGTTCTTTTTCAGACCCTAAACCAATTTCTGAAGAAAAATTTCAGGACCTTCAACATTTGAAACAGTTTTGTGGTCCAGCTACAAAAAGTTATTTTGATAATCTACCTCATGCATCAAAAGCAGATAAATCCCAGGCTAAAACTGCAAAAGCAAAACCTAAAACTACAAAAGCAAAAGCTAAAACTGCAATAGCAAAACCTAAAACTACAAAAGCAAAACCTAAAACTACAAAGGCAAAACTTAAAACTACAAAGGCAAAACCTAAAACGACAAAGGCAAAACCTAAAACTACAAAATTAAGAAATCCACAGTAAAATGGTGTACTGACGGCTAAAAGTATTTCTCTATTGGTACAGGTTTAATTTTAATGACCTTATTATTGTTCGCTATAAAGTAAATAGTTACAGTAAAAATACTGCGTTTTATTAAATGGTAAAACCTTTTATTTTACTGCGTAAAAAGGATGACGGTCAGGACATTCATCTTTTTTGCAGAAAAAAGTTCGTATTTTTTTTTGGTTTTGTTGTTTTTTGGCATAAAAATAAAAAAAAACAAGCGATTTTAGGTATGAATTGATAGTATAATAGTTAAGGAAAAATTATTTGGTCGTAATATTTAAAAAAAATATTGTATAATTTTATACCAGTGGTCTAAACTTTAAATTTGCTCCAGCCAAAAACTTGGATTTGGTAACCTTCATCCTTTTTGCAGTGTGGTCTTCATATCTAGATACATTTTCTATCTATAACTTTCTGTGTCACATTGAGCTTGAAAATCTTTTTCTACGGCAGAAGGCTATGTTGAGAATTCTTTACAGAATTAGAAACAGATAACAAATAAGATCATGGAGTCAAACACAGATTTATACAGCTCCATCAACTTCTGGCCTACAAATTTCTAATTGTATAAAAAGTGTATTCTTAGGTTTAATAATTTTTCCATGCTTAATAATTGAATTAATGAGATTGATTACAGCACTAATGCTGGGTTCCTTGCGTGTTGAGTTTTTTACCCGTGTTGGATGCGATTTAGAGGTTAATTGAGGTTAGCTGACATCACTGTCACTATTGTCAAGTCAAATATAATAATAATAATAATCTTTATTGCACTTGGCTAGCCAAATTACAAATAATAAACAATAGTACTTATGTCTAAATTAAACAGATAAATTCTCATTGTTAAACAATATATATATATTGTATAAGTTTTTTTATCAAACCTAAATAGGCACTGTTGCCTTTACACATTGCTTTCATTCCCATTTAAAGCTATTTAAATTTTTACATTATTTAATATAATCAGGTAATTTTATACTGTTTTAGGCCCTTATAGTACAGATTATTTTGATAATAGTTAGTATTTACTTCTTGTAGATAAAAGTTATTTCTCGACCTAGTGTTGTATTAATGAATATCTCTGACAAATGTAATACCATCTAATAAATGTTTAGGAACTAGCTGATGTAACATTTTATAAATAAAAATTAAAGTGTTACAGGTTATGGTTTGTTTTACATTTAACATATCATATCGCCTACTATATCTGTTGCAATTTAGTATAATTCTTAAAGCCTTATTTTGTTTTTTTTTTGTAATACATACATTTCTGAATTATTTATCACAAACAATAAAGTTGAACAAAAATAGAAGTGTAGTGCGATTATTGTTTTATAGATTGTTAATTTTGCTTAAGAACTTAAAGTTTTTGACATACGTCCTAGCAAATTCACCTTTGTTGCTATTTTATTGGTTATGTACCTACAATGTTCAGAAAATGTAAGATTCCCATCAATTATGCAACCTAAATAGTTAGATGTATTTACAGTTTCAATTGCTTCATTGTTAATTTTTACATTTAAATTGATCGCTATATCTACTTTACAATTTCTTATTAGCATTGTTTTGTTTTACTTATGTTTAACTGTAGAGAGTTATTATTTAACCATTCATATACTTTGTTAAGTTCATAACTTAGTATGTTTGTTATGTCTTTCACATTATTTCCAGTTACATATATAACAGTGTCATCTGCAAATAGTTGGATTTTACACTTTTAAATAACTTTTACTATGCTATTTATATACAGTATTAACAGTGTTGGACCCAATACTGTCCCTTGTGGCATTCCATAAATTGTTTTCCTTGTCGTTGATGTCTCACCGTATTTTGTCACTTGGGTTCGATCGGTAAGGTAATTTTTTTTTTTTATTTTTTTTATGATAATGCACAGCACTGCAGGATAAATCCTTTATGGCGCTCTGGGAGCGGTGCGTGTGCGCAGAAAACGATTCAGGTTGGTCTTGAATCTTTGAATATTATACTCGTTGGGAAACACGATCTCAGGGAGGACGTTCCAGAGTGATGACGTTCTCCAGATGAAAGAATTTTGAAACAGTGTCGTTCGAGGGACACTAAGCTGAACCACGTACTGGTGGGCTGCAGTGGCTCGTCGTGTATTTTTGCCATGCACCGCGCTGGGTGGTATCAAGCAGGCAACCTCAGTTGAGCACTTGCCATGAAAATATTTGTAAAATAGACTCAAGTCGCCAACCCGCCTTCGATGTTCAAGGCTTTCCAGTTTGTTTTTCAGATTATGGTCACCGATCAAGCGAATGGCTCTTCTTTAAATGGAATCTAGCAATCTCAGGGTATGTTTAGGAGCAGAGCCCCAAATATGCGAACAGTACTCCAGCGATAGCCGAATTTGGGCTTTATAGAGCATCAAAAGTTGTTGGGGTGTATAGAGGTTCATAGTTCGGAAAAGTACTCCAAGCGTCTGCGAGGCTGCCCTAGCAATGGCCGCAACGTGACTATGCCAAGACATATGACTCTCCAAATTAACGCCCAATAAATGAATTGATGAAGCCAAGAGAATCGAGTCTCCCGCCATAACTATATCCGGTTCTTCAACAATAACTTTTTAAAAAAAAACTGCCGCCTGGGTCTTTTTAGCGTTAAATTCTACTTGGTTACTGTCACCCCAAGACAGAATTTCTTCCAGGTCTTTGTTGAGATGTGAGACCTCTTGCTGCCTATAGAGATGTGCATTAGCAGCCGATGTCCGAGCATCCAAAGTAAAAGTTGAAACAAGTGTGCTGTCATCAGCGAAGCTATATATAGGATTTTTAGTTTTTTCCAAAAGATCGTTAATGTATAGTAAGAGAAAGGTGGGCGACAATATAGAACCTTGAGGGACTCCGGCGTTGATGTTAAATGTGTCTGAAAGAAATCCGTCCATCGCCACTCGCAGAGAACGGTCTTTAAGAAAGCTCGACAGCCATGAACAAAATTGAACCGGCATTCCGTATGCTCTCACTTTAGTTAGGAGCCCCTCATGCCATACTCGGTCAAAAGCCTTGGAAATGTCCAGTGCTACCGTCCGGGGCTTCCCATGATGTTTTATTGCGTTGTTCCAAACGTGGGTAACATAAGCGAGAAGGTCTCCTGTTGATCTAGACTTACGGAATTCATACTGGCGGTCACTAATAATGTTGAAGCCTTCCAGGTATTTTAATAATTTTTCGTTAATAGCCTTCTCCATAACTTTTAATATAACCGAAAGCAATGCGACTGGACGATAGTTGTTTGGCAAGATCTTCTTGCCTTTTTTGGGTATGGGCTGGACTCGTGCAGTTTTCCAGCAAGAAGGAAATATTCCTTTTTTATAGGATAAATTAAAAAGCCTACAAAATGTCGGTGTCAGTTCGTCAGCGCATGTCTTAATTACAATGACTGGAATATCGTCAGGACCAGAAGCCTTTTTAGTGTCAAGACTCCTCAAGATTCGTTTAACATGGCGGTGGCGGAAAACAATCTCGGGCATTCTCTATTCTACAGGGGGAATGTTCGGTAAGTACTTCCCTAAAAATTAACCGTTAAATGTGAAGAGAATAATTCCGCCAGTAAGTTTGCTTTTTCCTGTGCTTTGGTCGCAATGGTGCCATCAGAACGTGTTAGAGGTGGAATGGTTGACATTGTAAAGTTCTGACTGACGGCCTTAGCTACCGACCAAAATGATCTTGAGCCGTTAGGCCATTCAAGAAGTTCGTCATTGATCCTCTGGTTGTGTGCTTCTTTGCTTTGGTTTATTGCTTGCTTGCATTGGTTCGAGCATTAACAAAGATGGTACGATTTTCGGCGGTAGAATTTTTACGCCATTGTTGGTAGAAATAATTTTTTGATTTAACAGCTCGTTCGCAATTTTTGGTAAACCAAGGCTTGCCGTTAAAAGGGCACTTTTTTGAGAAAGGGATGAAGGCTTCCATGCCAGTAAGAATCACCTCTGAAATTTCAGTTGCACAGATGGATAGATCATCAGAGGTAAAACAAACGTCCCGCCAAGGAAAGGTCGAAAATGGTCCTTTAGGTCATTCCACTTAGCTGATGTATAATGCCTCTTCAAACCACTTTAATAATATTTGTCCTAATCCATATTTTTTTGAGTTTAAGCAATAATAGTTGTCTATTTATTGTTTCAAAAGCACGTTTGAAGTCTAAATATGCGACACCAATCATTTTTTCTTCATTTAATGCAGTTTTCCAGTCAAAAAGTATACTTTGTAATGCAATTTCGCATGAGTTTTTACTTCTGACTCCGGCTTGATTTTCGCACAGTATATTCTTTTTTTTAGAATAGTCAACTATTTGTTCATTAACACACCATTCTAATAGCTTCTCATACGGTGGAACCATATTGATGGGTCTGAACTCTTCACATTTATTTGTTCCACTCCTTTTTTCAATAGGAACAACTGTAGATAACTTCTATTTTTCAGGAAACACACCAGACTCCAAGCTTTGGTTGATTACATTAAGTATCTTGTCTCCGATTACCTCAAATGCTTGTTTCAATACTTTAACAATTATGCCATCTATGTTACTTTCCTTATTTTCCATTTTCTTTACAATTCTTAAATTTGCCATGTCTATTCTATTAAACTTCTCCATTTTGCTGTCACTATTTATGTGTTGTGTGATATTTTCATTTGTTTTGTTTCTTATAATACTCTCTGAAATGTCCTTAACGCTCTCCAGAAAATACACATTAAAACTCTCACATAATATGTCCTTTCCTTTAGTGCTTACATTATTGAACATTATTTCATTCTTTTGCCCTTCATGTCCTTTGTTGTTGATTAATTTTTTTAGGGTTTTCCACATCTCTGATGAATTGTGTTTAACTACATTAATTTTCTCATTGCGGTAGTTCTGTTTTGTAGCTTTCATTAATGATACCACTTTATTTCTTTGTTTTCTATAGTTTCGTCAATCTTCTTCTGATTTAGTTCTAATTGCCCTTTTGTATAAGTTGTCTCTGGTTTTCATTTCCTCATCTATGTTTTGATTCCACCATATTTTGTTTCCGTATGTTCCTTTCACAGATCTTGTTTCTTCTGGTGAAAATTCGTTCAAAGTTTTTACAAGGTTCTCTATTAAACAGTTAGCTAAAATGTTGGTGTCTGTAGTGCTTGATGGCCAATCTATATCCATTAATGTAAGCTGGAATTCCATAGAATTTATATTTTTTTAGTTTCTGTATGTTTTCATTTTGTTGCTATTAATGTGTTCATCGGGGAGAAATACTTCAATAATAGTGGTCTGTTATTTTTAGTGTCATTGTAAGGATGAGGTCAATTTTTGTATATGTTACTCGAGTATAAGTGCCAACCAGCTGATATATACCATATTTATTTATTAGTTTATGCACCATTATAAATATAGTATCATTTTTTATATTTTCTAAGAAGTCGTCAAGTATTTCAAGGAATTCTGAGTGGAGAGTGATATAAGCTATATAGATAATAAGTTTCTTATCTAATAATAATTTCAATTCCAGTTATCCATACATTTTTATTCTGGGCATAATTAGTTATTTCTTTGTATCTGTAACCTTTCTGTATATAAATTATTTTTTCTCCTGTATGGGTACTCGATGAACAAGTATTTACTGTGTTGTCCCAATATGTTCAATTCATTTTGTATGAAGTCTTCTGCAGTGGCGTGTCCAGACTTTAACACAATGGGAAGCTGTAACCAGGGCCGCCGAAAGTGTTGCGTTCTCTTGCGCCGCAGGGGAAAATTTTTGGGGTGCCACGCCCTTTTTTGGGTAAATCTTGACAAATTATTACGCATATGAAATGCATCAATTTAAAATATATTTTTAAATATTTTAATAACAAAAAAATTTTAATTTTTTCCCCATCGGGGATGATATTTCGAATTTTTTTACTACTTCCTGGTTATGTTTTTCAGAAGCAATTTTTAGTTGGTTGTCTAATGCGTGTTCTATTCTTATATTACCAAAAGTTTTTTCTTTAATAATTGCCTGTAAATGCGACTTACTAGACCCGTGTCTTTTAATTATTTTGCGTAGATTATTATTATAAATCCGAAAATCCATTTTTATTCCACAAATTCTTTACACTAGAAAATAAGAGGCATGGCCAGCAAAACAGAAGAGACTTATTTTCACAACCAGTTAGCCATTCACAAGATTGATTCACAAGATATGATTCTTTTTGAAAATGTCTAATATAAAGTTTAGATTTTTTTGTTAAATTAGGAATAGATGGAGTGGGCCTATCATTGGAAATAATTTGTTTTTTTTCCTCAAAAATATAAGTAGAAAATCCTTTTACCACTATCTGACACACAATACACTCACACAAAAGTCTATTTTCACTTTCAGCCGAACTTGAACTAGCAACAGGTTCCATTATTAAAATAATAATCTGTTTGAAAACAGCGTACTTTTCCCAATATTTATGCATGGTTTTAAATTTCGCCTAAACACGCGTCACTCTAATTTGTTCGATGCACTAAAACAATATACGGCAATACGCTGCTTTCCAATCGCTTCCCGCAATCCGGCGGCGCGGCGCGAATGGCGCGTCGGTATGTCTCGACATCGATCGGGCATCACCGTGAAGTGGTCATCGAGGCAGAGAACTAGATAGCATATGGAGTTCTCTGATCAAGGGTGCTTTATGAAAATGCGGTCGGATTCGCCCGATTCACAAATAAAATTTAGGACAATTTTAAAAATTAATTGTAAGTTCTAATAGGATTGTATTTGATTATTTCTTTTTTTAAGTAAATCGTTTAGGGGAAGCTGTGCTTCCCTAGCTTCCATGGTAAACACGCCACTCTTCTGTGATATGTGTTTCGGAAAGGCATATTACTGCAGGTTTGTTTTGACATACAATCCATTTCAAGTGTGTTTTGTGAGCTTTTAGACCTTCTATATTTAAATACATTAGAGTAGATTTTTGTTGCTATATTTTATTTGTGTTGCTGTGGAGATCCGGATAATTTACTTTCTCTTGTAGCTGTTTGAATACTCGTTTGTATGCCTCGCATGTTCTGTCATATGCTTTATGCCTACAGTCCACGGATGGTATTTTAACACTTCCAATGCATATTTACAGTTTGCACAGCAAACTTCATTTGTTTTACAATCTACTTCCTTATGTTCACCAGCACAGTTTTGACACGTAGGTTGTTCTCTTTTACAGTGTTTGGCTAGGTGAACAAATTTCCAGCAATTGAAGCACTGGTTAATATTAAATCTATCTTTATAAAAGTATGTTCTCCATCCAATACAAATGTTCTCTTTTAGAATAATGCATTCGTATGATTTAACATCCAATTGAATAATTACATTCAATAGGCCTTTTCTATTATTCTACCTATGTACTATTCTTAATTCTCTTATGTTTGTATCTGTATTTGTCAAAGTAAATTTTAATGGTGGTTTCAGATAATAATTAGCGTTAATACGAACTGAAAACTGACCATATAGGGTGTCTCACGGTCGATGGTAGGTTAGACGTTTACGGAAAACGGGACATAGAAAATTACTGAAAATTTGGCAACTTGGGTAATTGGCTTTGCTCTATCGATCTAAAATATTTTCAACAACGCAGCGTTGCCGCTTATACAAAAAAGTAGCAACAAATTTAATATTTTAAATGGACTACCCTGTATATAATTGCATTTTCCGCTTCATTATTGATTTCTAATTATTTTTGTGACTCTAGGAGTCGGTATGTGCACCAACACAACAAGAGAACAAATTAATTAGGTGTCAGTATTTTAACCCGCAGACCTGCCTCGAAAATCTAAAATCACGATAGGTTAACAATCATAAACGAATAGCACTAATTAAATCTAATAACCCGACACCTGATCGTACGAGAAGAAAAGATATATGAGCCTGTTAACAATAAAACATTGCCAAGTTTCAAATAGGCACCCACCTATAATCTTTAATTTTTATCTGTTTTTTGTTATTGGGATTTAATTGCATATTTATTAATTATATCTTATAGAACAATGAAAACATTTATCAATCATTTCTAACTTATTTTTTTATGTTTTTAAAAATAAAACATTTAAATAATAAGTAAATAAGTCAATAAGTGTCCTTGTTCAATAAACATTTGGCAACATGCAAGCCATTGCAAGCTACTGTAAAAATAATACGATATATAGGCCCAAATAAGTGGGCCTCACTCGCCTACAAAATTTGCCTATTCTTCCTGTTCTGCGCAATTAATGCGGTGGAGGTGCCGGGTTGGAGAGCATAGCGTTTGTGACGTAAAGGAAGCTCAAGTTTTTGGGATTACATTTTTCTTTTTATGCGGTCAGGCAACGATTTCAGTTTTTAAAATTAATGTTGGATGGGGTGCGCGCTAAATTTTAAAGATAATATGTTGAACTTTGATGGTAATTCAATGTTCTATTGTTTTGATACTTTTAATGATTGGAAATTAGTTAAAAAACGTTTTATATTTAAATAAATAATTTATTAATTTTACATGTGAGGTTGCTTTATACGACGAGCCGCCACTGGCCTATAGTATATTGGTGTTTAGATGAGCTCAGCTATCCTTCTGATACCGAGTTTTTGATATGTAGATTTAATAGCCTCTCCAACGTTTTAATAAGGAACGAAGATAGGCTAATCGGTCTGAAGTCCTTGGCGGTTCTGTGACTGCTTTTACCTTGGTATACTTTTACTTTGGTATGAAGACTATTTTCCCTATTTACATTTGGTCAATTTGTTGTGATGTCTAGATATATATTTAGGTTTTAAACGTTTATTTGTTGGATGTTCTTAGTGTTCTCCTATATATAAATTTTAGGTCTGATGATACCGGGCGACCCATGTAACCTCTCTCTCTCTCTCTCTCTCTCTGATCAATTTTTTTTTCAATAAATTAAAAGACTTGGTGTTTTATTGCTTGTTTAGTTTCTTCTCTTCTCTTAAAGAATTATGGGCGCTCTCTTTAATTTATATGTAAAATGTTAATAACGTGCGGCTAGTATTAATCTTCTGTACAGGGTGTCACACCAAAAAACTCCATCGATCGATTATGGAAAAACTATAATTAGGAAATGCCTGGTAGCTTACTAATTTCGATAGGACAATTCGTTATTATATTTATATTATTACTATATTTTTATTATTCTATATATATATTATTATTTCATTTTTAGATGTAAAATTCTGATTACATTTCATGCATGTATATTGTTCTATACCTAAGTCTAACCGTTTTTAACATAATTATTTGCTATTTTATGTCAAAAATGACGTTTGCAACAAATTTTCCTGTACGGAAGACTTTATTATTTAATTTGAGTTGGTTTCTTTGTAGAAAGAGACCTACATTTGTACACTCCGTATAATATTTTGATAATTATTAATACAGGATATTTAAAAAAGAAGAACAAAATTATAACGTATTTATTTTCATGCACGCACTAAGGAGAAAAAAGGTTTTGTCTCTTAAACGTGAGCAAAGCTCCCTCTCCAATCTATATAGTAAGAATGTTACGACATCTAAATGTTTCGTCCTGAAATACTTTTTTCTACAAGCGTGTTTAAAATGGAACTTTTAACACTGTCTACTAGCCTTAAAAATGTTACTTTAAGGCACTAGTGCCTTAAAATACCTACTTTAAGGCACTAGTGTTAAAAGTAAAATGTCAATTTTTTCAAAAAAACATCAAAACACATTTCTATTTTATTTATTTACACTTATATTAATAGTACAATTTGAAAAATGAATTCCTTCCTCAGTTCTGCTGTTTTTCGCGGTTGAGGAGGATTGAGCAGAAACAGCAGCAGGTCCAGTTGATGTTGAAGCATCATCGGCTGATGTCGTTTGTACTGTAAGCAAGGAATCCACGATGTACCCTTCCGCAACGGTTAAGGATTTCCATCCCCCATGCCGCTTAATTGTCGTCAAATTTGCTCCAACATCGGCAAGTAAGTTCGCGAAAGCAAGTATAGAGTGTTGAATTTGGAAGTTGCAGAAATCTTGCTATAGCAGGAAATTTTCCCAACGTATTAATTCCGACTGGATTTCTGGTACCTTTTACATATTTTAAGAAAAGTCGCCAATGTACGACATCTGCTGGACGAAGATCAGTATATTTTCGATAAACATCCAAATAAAATTTTTTAACGATAGTGAAATTTAGTGATACCTGGGTTTTGGTATCTGATATTTTAATAACTAAAGAAGTCTCCATATCTTCCACGTTGTCAAGGGTCAACTGACAAAGCTCCTCCCTGCGGCAGGCACCAAATACTCCTACGATCGTAGCTACTTTCATTAGAAGGTACTCATCACCCGGTGCGCACTTCGGAAACTGTTCAAGTTGGTCTCTAGTAAAAATTTTTGATTTTTTGGCCTGGCAACCCTCTCCTTGACGCTTCAAGTAGGCAATCAATTTAAAATGTTTTCTGATATCTACGTCGTTATTTACACGTAGCATAGCTTTGATCATTGAATAATGGGACCAAAGAGAAGATGACTTCCATACCTTTGCCTTTTTCTTAAAATAGACCAGAATTATGTTTTCGGAATACTTTCCAGCAACGCCTTTGTTTTCACGCCATTTTATAAATTTATTTTGAGCAATCTCATATTGAATTCTTGATTTTCGTGGCAGTAAATCCAAGGTAGCTCTGTTAGCAGCTTCTTCTATGTCTTTAAGTGGATCGATTTCTTGTATTTCTTGGCAAATCACAACAGCCAGCGCTAGATTTTTAATAAAACTGACAGGACCTTTCAAATTTTCAATTTTTCTGTAAACAAATCAGCCAACAATGATGGTTGCTAGGTTTTATTGACAAATGTGAACTAATATAATATTAATATACGATGCTATTAGAAACTATCTGGATGTAAGAGATTCTAAACATTTAATTTTCAATTTTTGTATGCTTTTTATTGCCGTTTGTAGAAAAAATATTGTATGATATTTGTGTTAAAAGTATTTTTAAGGCACTCTTCGCTCGTTCTGCAAATTTCCACACGCGTGCCCTAAAAATGTATTTTTAACACTTACATCATAAATAACTATTGACTACTAGATTTTGTGCAAACACATTAATTTTTTGCAAATAAACTTTATTAATGAATAGTCGAAAAAGAACTTTCCGTTATTTTCGGCTAAGGTTAGTCTTGTCAAATACCAATTTGTATTTTTACATAGGGGATCTGTAGTTTTGCTGTGTACCAATATTTAGCAGACATCCTGTATAATACTGTATATACCTTTGTGGTATAATAGTTAACTAGTCATTATGTTTAATTTGACAGTGCTATAGTCTAATTTACAATGCAGATTCCTTTGTGTGTGCGTCTAACGCATTTTTGGTCAAATCTTATTCTAATGCAAATTTGGGAAGATTAACTGTTGACACTTTCGATGATTAGAATCTTTAAACAGGATGTATTTGCCTTGATGGGAAAAATGAACTTTAAAATCTCATGTAACTTGTTTGACCAGTATTTTACAAAATATTGCCTTTTTTTAATGTTTGTCGTTGTGTTGTAGTATAATTTATGATCAACTTATATTTTACATCCGAAAAGTGGCAATAATGATGAATTAGAAAATATTAGTAATAAATAAAGGAACATTTTTTGTCAGGTTGGCAACGAGTTTACCCAGCAGATTTTGTTACTAAAATGGAGTAAACAATTAATTAACTATTTACGCGGACGCGTTATTATAACCTGGCAGGCTATAATACCTAAGCGAAAACAACTGTTTCTTTCAAAAACAATAATGGGTAGTTAATATTCCTATCAAATGTCAAAAATATCAATCATGCATGAAGTTTTTTATGCATTGCGATTATCAATGGATGGTTTAATATCTATACCTACATTAGGTAGCTACTAATAACAACAATCTAATGATTACCTGTGGTCTTTCAATATTCGAAATACTGTTGTCTGAGCACCATCTAAATCTACTGAAATTAGCCGAACGCTTAGCTGAGGATTGAACTATACATACGCTAAAACGTTGATAATATTTTCCTCAGTTCTGGCGGTACGACTCCTTCTGCGGCGTAACGGACGAACACTTCCTGTAGTACGGAAGCGATTGGCCAGGCCAGTGAACATTCTGCTTCCGTACTGGCGCCTTTCAGGATCAGGATCCCCCTATAAACCTTTATCTATGTTTAGGATATCTAAGAGCGTATATCCTTGCAGCAACAGTCGCATTTTGGTAACCCTCAAAATAAACGGCGATAATATCAACCGCTTCTTGAAGCGACAAAGGTATTTTCAAAAAATATAATCTAATGACTAACTAAACAACAACTAACACTATAACTAACTAACAAACTAACTAACTAGCACTATAACAATTTACTAACACAAAATAACAATAACCTAATCAATAATCTAACTGCGAATGTGGTTATTAATTATTTTAGCATAAAAAATAATGTCTTTTGACATTAGGAAATTTGTTTTGTTTCCAAAGCTTACTTGATATAGGTAAATTTACACGCTCATTGGATCTTAGTGTTTTGCTTGTTTCCAAAGTTTACTTGATAAAAGGCAACAAAAGATATCACGTTGCGGTTTTCAGTTCCTTATAGTAACTTTTCCTCCTCTACAAACTGATGGGGTTAGTTTTTTAATCCGACGTTTCGGATTCGAGCGACCATCATTAACTTTTTTATTTTAAATACGGACCTGGATTTTTTATTCCACTATTTAATAGCCTTTATAAGCCTAAAATAAAATATTATGAAAAAGTTATATCATAACATTTGATTTTTTTGAGAAAATTTTTATTCATTGAGGAATTACGGAAAAACGCCATCTAGTGGCCACCATCAGAATCAATATGGTATAGTTAACAGATCTGCGTGTAGAGGAAAAGAAGGGCTTTTTTCAAGACCAAGTTGAATAAAATCGGTTTATCCAAAGCAGAGATATCAGCGTTTGAAAGAAAAAAAGTTTGACCTTCTCCCACCACTTTATTACTGAAAATACAAAAAAACGATTCCTAACTTAAAGTTGCATAATTTTATGAAGAATACAACGCTTATATTTTTAATATATTTTTATTAAGAAAAATCAAGAGAAAATCGGCATTTCTTTTTTGAAAGTTCTCTTACGCCCCCTAGAGGTCATTTTTCGAACTTGAAAATAATTTTCATCAATTTCTCTTGGCCGCTTTTATCGATATATATTTTTCCCCAAAGTCCTAGTGTTATTACTTTCTGAGATATAGCCGGTTACCTCCTTAGGTGGAACACCCGGTACATTTCAGTCGAAGGAATAAATGTTTTGAGTTTGAGTGACAGCATTCCTTGTACACTTCATTATTCTGATCCGTTGTTTTTGACTATTTTGTACTTTATCTGATTGCATGTGGCAGTTTTTTTCTCGTTATTATGCAGTATAAATGTAGGTAATTAATTATTGTAAATAGGCAAGGCGCCATATACCAATAATAATATTAATTAATAACAATATATTGAGAATATCTGTCTTTATAAATCAGGGTGGCGTTACTGCGGGCGAAGCTGCAGGCAGATGTTTGTAAATCATAAAGTGTCAAATAAAATTATTATCAAAAGATTATTAAATCTATGTTACACTCTCGTGCAGATGCCTAAGGCATATAATAAAATCTGTTTCGTAAGCATTAATTTCAAGCTAATTTAAATTAAATAATTAGAAAATCTTTTATGTCTCCCATTACAATTTTGTTATATCATAGCAATGTAATTTTATATGCGATACTGTAATTATAATATCTTAAAGCTCCCAGACATATGAAACTTTTACTCTCTTTAATCGGAATTAAAATAATTTCTTATTATTTGCAAATGAGTTTAGAATTTCGCTTTTAAACGCAATCTCACGATACGCGTGCAACAATAAATCGAGATTATAAATACGTTTTTCATTTTCAATATTTAAATTAAATTAACTAAAAAAAAACGTATTGTTTAATATCTATTACTATTGAGTTGGTTTCTATCGATGATAGTTTATCGGGTTCTGCCTACTTGTGATAAAATTAAAGCCAAGAAAGCAAACGGCGTTATAAAAAGTTTTTTCTTTGCAAACTAGTATCGGTAAAAGAATCAAAAACGTTGTAGAAGAAGATAGTCTTAAAATGCTATTTACTAAAAGCATCATAAGTTTAACACGCATCTAAAAAGTACCTAATGCAAGACTATAGACGAGGACAAAAAACATCATTTTTTCTTAAAACAATTATTGTTCATTGACATATCATCACATAAAATAGTATATTACGTATGTATTAAGGGTTGTAAAAAGCATTTTAAGCACGAATGAAAAAATTACGTGAGTGCGTAATTGCTATACAACACGCAATACGTACTATACTTTTTCTACGACTCTTACATACCGATTTATAATTTATAAAGTATCGATTTGAACTTGAAATCTTAAATAATGACAATGTCACTGTCAAATATTCAAAACGCAAGATAGATTAATGTCACGATTTGAGTGGTTCAAGGCTAACTTGATTGCCATTCTAGGAATCATAACATAACGCACAGTTGTGTCTTTATTTCTTATCTACAAGCGTGCGGTAAGTAACTACTTACCGCCCTGATTTGAGTGCGGTAAGTATCACTTTACCGCACTAGTGCTGTAAGTAATTAGATACTATAAAAACAAGTTTTATATTATTCAAGTGTATTTTTTATTTTCAAAAGAAACTCTATTAAACATTATATGTATAACAAATACTTACATATTTAAATTTCTAAACTAATCCAAACTTACAAATTAAGAAATGTTAATATTAATTGTAGAATTTGTAACATTTCCAAACGATATTGATGAAGGAAGTGTTTTACTATCCGATGAGACACAAGGATTGAAATTTACAGATTTACTAAAACATGAGGTTCTTTCTGCATATTCTTCTACACTATTTATTTGCTTTGCAAGTCCTATTTTATTTTGCACCGAATTTTCAATATAGCCCTCCGCAACACTGGAGGACTTCCATCCACCATGTTTTTTTAAACTCATGATATCCCCGCCAGGATCTACTAATAATGTAGCTGACGTCCTGCGATAACAATGTCCCGTATATTTTTTGGAACTGGACAACTTTAAATATGATGCATTTTGAGAAGGTATTTTTCCAAAAGTATTTATACCTAGTGGTTGGATAGTGCATCTTCCTTTTTTATATGCAATAAATAACCGTGTATGGGCAGCAGGATGATCGGGTCTAAGGGCTCTATACTTCTTGAAAATTGAAACATTATTAATTTCTGATGAAAACCCTTCCACGTGAACCACGAACTGTCGATCTACATGTGTCTTTGTATCCGGGACAGTTACAACAAGGTGGGTTTCAAATTCCTTAATATCTTCAATTTTCATTTTACATAACTCCACTCGGCGACATGCCCCAGCGATGCTCACAATGAGTACCACCTGAAACAAGCAAATAAGTTGTTATTTAAAATATATTTAAAAAAAAAATCGCAATTAAGTACCTTCATTAATAAAAACTCCTCATCTGGTGCCGTAACAAGGAATTTTACAACCTCATTCTTGGAAAATGTCTTTGATTTCTTAGCTTTGTATCCCACAGACTTTCTTTTTAAATATGCCATCAGTTTTGCATACCTGCTTATGTCGATATTATTTTTGATACTTATAGTAGATCTGAGCATTGAGTAATAACTCCATAAAGAGGATGATTTACTGTCCTTAAATTTATCCACAAAATAGGCAAGCATAACATCTTCACTAATTGCTTTAACTTTCTTTGATAAACACCAGTCCATGAAGAGCCCATATTCCTTCTCATATCTATGCCGTGATTAATCCGGCAATAAATTAAGGGTAGCTGCTTTAGCAATGTCCAGAACTTCCTTCGGAATTTCATCATCACTGCTGCTACTAACCTCCATTTAAAGGACGTAAAATACACTTTCACGAAATTGTTACTTGTCAAGTTTTACATCTGTCATATAAAAGCCAACTATTAAATTTCTATATTTTATTTCCCTAGCAACCTGATGTTAATGCATTTTTGATAACGACTTACGAGGCACCTACGGGGCAAATTAAAACAGTGCTCTTTTAGAGTTTTTAATATTGGTGCCCTAAAACATGCTTGTAGATAATATATCGTACAATACACTTACGGTAGGTCTCTTTACCGCATTCGCGTGATTTACCAAACTCGCCTTCGGCTCGTTTTGTTAAACATCGCGCACATGCGGTAAAGACGTACCTACTGTACTTGTATTGTAATATACTATTACCTACGACCACTACTGTAAATACTTAAAAACACACCGTCTCCGATAAATGTAAGATTCCTATTACGCACGGTAAAAAAATCGCACAGCTTGGTAAAAAAATCGTACAGTTTTCCTAGCAACCGCTTAGCAACGGTCAATACAAACAAACTTATTCAAAAACTGACATAATCTTAAATCAAATTTGTATGTGAGTAATATTATAAAGTGAAATTAGTTTGATTACATAAAAAATGTCGAGTGACAGTGAAATAGAAAATTTAACTCCACCCAATATTAGCGAAATTGCAAAATTAACAAGTTAGGAAAGATTGCAAAACAAATAGCCATATATATATCTGGGACTACCAAAAGCAGCGACTTATACAGGACACTGTTTTCGACGCTCGTCCGCGACTATTCTTGTTGACGCGGGTGGTGACTTATTAGATTTAAAAAGACACGGCGGATGGCAGTCATCAGCCGTAGCTGAAGGGTATGTGGATAATTCCCTAAATAATCAAACTAACAATTCGTCTAAAATATCATCTGCAATAGCAAGTACTAGTAATAGTACTAATAGTATTATTGAAAATTTCATTGAGGCAACTAATAATGAAAATCTTACTTATGCTTCAACAAGCAAAACAAACGATATATATACCTTTTGTCTTCAATAATTGTTCTGTAACTATAAATAATTATTATAATGAGAATAAATAATATAATAAAAAATAACATTTGCAAATTTAAATAATCATACTGTAGAATTATTACAATATATACCTTCTCGTTGATGTTATCACATTCTTAAATTATTAATATTGTTACCAGTTCAGATGATAAACTAAAACTAAATGATGTTGTGTGAATAAGTAGGTCGTAGGTAAAGTATGGTACGTAATACGTGTTGTAATGCAATTACGCACTCATAGAATTACGCACTCGCCGCTACGCGGCGTCGTGCGTAACTTTTCCATTCGTGCGTAAAATGCTTTTTACAACACTTATTACGTAATATACTATTACGCACAGTTGTGCGTAAGAATGGATTTACTTATAGAGTAAACTGTACGTAAATCAATGTTTACTAATATAGGAGTAGAAAAATAACATAATACAAGTACTACAAGGTCTTTTTTAATAACATATATGTCAATAGGCAAGCAGAATGAAAAATTAGCTAACATATAGCCATGCATGTACTATAAATTAACTAAATTAACCTTAATTCTACAAATATTAAAATAAACAAAATTATTAAAAGATATTAAAAAACCCAAAAGCAATAATAGTTGGTAACGACGCTTTTTTATGTTATGAAAAATCTCCCAATCTCAGTCCCAGCATCCGGAATAAAAGTCAACGGAACACCTATCAATAATATATACCGGGTGTTGCATCGTCGAGCGGGACATAGGAAATCCCATGTAATTTTAAATGGGGTCAATTATTGGCTTCCCTAATTATTTTAGAGAAAAATTCTATTTAGGTTTATTAAAGAGCACTAAAACCCACATTCAAAAGAATAACTTTAGATATTTTTGATGAGCCCGTTTACGGGTTATCGCCGATTTCTTTTTAACTATTTCTCCTTTTTATGGCCCCGTATTTGCGGGCACCAGTCAAGGTAAAAGATGACTGTCAAATAAAGTTGTCATTTTGAAATGTGTGCTTTATTGTTATAAAAACTCGTACATCGAAAATATTAAAGGTGTATTTATGAGTACAAATTAATCTGAATAAAACTAAAATAAAGTATCCAATTACAAGGTTAATTATGGCATTTTACATGTTTCAATATTTTACTAATTAATAGGTAGGTACTATTAAATTGTTAGAACTTTAGGATTTAAGAAGATGTTCAAATATTCCTCAAAATGACAACTTTATTTGACAGTCATCTTTTACCTTGACTGGTGCCCGCAAATACGGGGCCATAAAAAGGAGAAATAGTTAAAAAGAAATCGGCGATAACCCGTAAACGGGCTCATCAAAAATATCTAAAGTTATTCTTTTGAATGTGGGTTTTAGTGCTCTTTAATAAACCTAAATAGAATATTTCTCTAAAATAATTAGGGAAGCCAATAATTGACCCCATTTAAAATTACATGGGATTTCCTATGTCCCGCTCGACGATGCAACCAGGGCCGTAGCTAGGCGTTACCCATGGGGGGGGTTTAGGTAAGAAAACTCTGGCAATTTATTAGAATTATTATTAAAATTTACGGTGGTTAACAAGGTAGAACTGAACATTCGTTGTTATGGGGGGGGTTTGAACCCCCTAAACCCCCCCCTTATATACGGCCCTGGATGCAACACCCGGTATAATATATAAGGTATGCAGACGATACCATGGTATTGGCGGAAAATATCGAAGACCTGCAGAGACTGATGAGCAAATTGGTTGAATTCAGCGAGGAATATAGACTGACGCTGAACATCAAGAGAAGTAAATTTATGAGAATCTCAAAAATTCAGCGGGACAAAGAAAATCTGATCGTCAACGGCAAAAGCATAGAGCAAGTTGAGAACTGCACATGCCTCGGAACATTGATAAACTGAACAAATGACTACACAAAAGAAATTGAAAGAGGCATAGAAATAGCCTGATCAAATTTCATCAGGATGAGAAAGGTGCTCAGCGCCAGAGACCTAACATTAAACTTAAGGGTCAGGTTGGTGAGAAATTACATCTTCGCTGCACTTCGTTATGGCGTAGAAGCTTGGACGTTGAACGCGAAGACTTCCAAGAAAATTGAATCATTCAAAATGTGGGTCTACTGAAGAATTCTGAAAATTTCATGGACTAATTACGTAACAGACACTGACGTCATGAAGAGAATGAATAAGGAAAGGGAGACAATAGATACCATTAAACCAATGAGAGTTGCAGCCATTGCTAGATGCCATCGTTTGAACCTATAAGGTGTGGTCCGGGACCTTTTGAACACAGTGTCGGTATTATGAAAACTTTTATTTAAGTTACAAGCCAGTGATCCACTGGTTTCGAGTTTTGGCTCCTCCTACAGCAAGAAAACCATCGGTAACATTTAAACGGCCATAATATAAATAAATGAATAAAATAAATAAATAAATATTTATTCAGCACTTGGCGACTGCATACATTTACAATTCAAAAAACAAATATTATTTCCAATATACATTTTTTGTATCTATCATTTTTTATCTGTACCTAAATTAATACCTGAAAATACAAAAAGTAGATTTTAAAAAACTACTTCAATGCCTTATTGAATCCTTCAAATAGTATAGCCTTATCTTCTTAAGAAATACCTTTAAGTTTTTCATTGACTTTAGCTCAGTGGGTAGAGCATTAAAAAGTCGCAGGCCGTTTCCAAATACATGTTCTTGCATATAAGAATTTCGCTCAAATGGAATATCAAAATTATGTTTAGAGCGGATATCATAAGAATGTTTTTCAGATCTTGTGATTAAATTATTTTTTACTTTAAATATTATCATTATATTTGACACTTCAATGCTGTGCTCTATATTAAGCCAATTTAAAGTATTTAATATTAGTTTAATGGGGGTATACTTGTTACATCCTAAGATAATTCGCATTGCTTTATTTTGCAATAGCTGTAAACGATTTATTTCATTTTTATTACAGGCCATTAATAAAGAATTACAATAAGCTATGTGCGGATAAATTAACAGTTTAGACCAATTACTTAAATTTTCTGATATCCTATGAAAAATGCCTATTTTTTTACCAATGTTTTTACATGTAAACTCGATATGAGCTGAAAAAACCAACTGAGGATCAAGAATTACCCCTAAATATTTGATTTGATTTACCATGTCAATTCTATCTTTATTAATGAGAATATTATAACTTTTATCTATAAAAGACTTACAATGAAGCTTGCTACCCAGAATAAATTGTTTATGCACAGCCAGTTATATGATAGGGATAGTTCTGAGTTTATATCATTAACAATTTGGTCATAGTCCTTTCGAGTAGTTGAGAGAAGCGTATCATCCGCAAATAAGTTCAAATAAGATTTTTTTTTAATTTTGTGAAGAACATTAATATAAATGAAAGAAAACAAGGTCTGTCTATACCACCAAAATAGTGTGTAGTTTGTGGTATAGACAGACCTTGTTTTCTTTCATAATCCCGCCACAGAAAATGGACTACTTCTTGAACATTAATATAAATGATAAATAAAAGTGGGCCTAACACGCTTCCCTGGGGGACACCGATATCATTTCTAGCCGGACCCGAGATTATATCGTTCACTTTCGTTTTATGGTATCTCTAACTGAGGTAGTCTTTAAGCCCCTGTATTGCGTATGACGTCACTCCGTAGCTCAAAAGCTGTTTAATTAGATCATCTCGGTTGATCGTTTCGAACACACGTTTGAGGTTGATGAAAACAATTACTATAACATTCCCCTCACTAATGTCTTTACGCCATTTTGTGCAAACATACTGCCGTGAAGACTTACACGATTGCTTCTCCCGAAATCCGGACTTGCCCGAGAAGATGAAGCTCTGTCCCTCAAGGTATGTACGCAACTGTCTACACACAACTATTTCCAAAATTTTATCGACAACTGGCAGCAGATTAATTGGCCAAAATTCTTCAGGTATTGTTGGGTCTCGCGTTTTAGGTATGGGGACTATAACACTTACTTTAGCCTCTCTTGGGACTCGTCCAGTTGACAGTGAGGTGTTTATCAAGTGTAGCAATGGATACCCCAACTGATCATAGACATTTTGAAGAAGCTTAATATTGCATACATCATCAGCTGTCGACTTGTTTTTCAAATTCATAACATTTTTTCTTAGCTGAGACAGATTCACGGAATCAAACCTGTCAAGGCTTACCCCAAGGGGAAGATCACTATCGATGTCAAATTTTGGTGGTTGGATCGGAATACTTTGCGCTATTTTCTTAATACTGTTTGCATTAAAGTTGTTGAAGTTATCCTCTAGCTTGCCCATATTCTGCGGAAACTGAACGTTTTCGAAAACACTTCCCTGGTTTTTCTTACTTCCCACTAAGTCCTTTAAAGTTCGCCACATTTTTTTACTGTTTCTTTTACACCTATCTATATTTTCTTCATAAAATGTTTTTTTTTTTCATTATTGATGACTCCAACCACATTGTTACGTTTATTTTTGTAGTCCTTCCAATCAATTTCAGATTTTGTTAATTTGAATTTTTTATATGCATTGTCTCTTTCATTTTGTGCAATTTTAATTTTGTTAGTCATCGAAGGGGTTGTGCACATGCTTGTGTCTACACTATCAACTGTTTCAACAATGTTATTCAAGAATCGTGCATACAATTCATTTACATTTGTGCTAGTATAGTTTCAATTTTTTTCTATTAGCTTAATTTTAATTTGGTTCATGTTTTGCTTGTTAAGATTCCGAATTTTTTTAGTTTCAAGTTTTTTTGGACAGTTTTCTTGTTTAAGGAAAGATCTAATAGTCCTGTGATCTGAAATTTGTGGAAAATCTCCTGATGCCTCTTTTAAATTATAATCATTCGTAAATCTGAGATCTATTAGTGATGTACTATCCATGGTTACTTGCGTATCACTCTGAACTATCTGTCTAAAACCAGCATCGCAACTTATCGCTTCCAATCTCCTTTTATTAGCAGTATTAAAATGCCAGTTTATGTTAAAATCTCCGGTAAGAACGCAGCTACCCGAAGTCACAGTAGGATCGTTGATTATATTTTCCATACATTTTAAAAATACGTCTAGAGCACTATTCGGCGATCGATATAAGGCCCCCACAACAATATCTTGATGGATTAGCTTTATTTTTACAAGTATAGCCCAATAAGTTTCAACGTTTGCTACATACCTTACAGCAGTTGTAGGTATATGGTTTTTTACATAAATTACAACATCACCAGTATGACGGCTATGCGAAAAACATGCGAAATGCTTGTAGCCATGAACCGAGATCTCGTTATTCTGAAACACTTCTGTGATATGGGTTTCCGTCAGGCATACTACCAAAGGACCTTTTTTATGCAACAAGTTGTTAATCTCTACCATTCTACTGCTTAACCCCGCTATATTTAAACATAACAACAGTAATTCACCTCCGGCGTTTTTAGTTGCTAATCTAGCAGCTCTTGCAGAAAATAAAAGAAGAGTTACAGGTATAATAAACCTATGGCTTGGTGCAAAAATTAATTACTAAAAAGGCATACTACGGTCACGTTCATTTACTAGAAGTTTTACAATCGACAGAACATCGCCACTCGCCAGCTGCCATGCATGTTAAAGTAAACGATCCAACCAACATACAGACTGACCGTTCCGGTTTTGCCACCATACACGATCAAATTATGTTCGATTTTATTGCATTCAACCAAATCGTACTGCGGCATCGGATCGTGAAATCGTGAGTGGCCGGTTTAAGTTTGTACAATGACGTCCAATCAGTCAGAAAAAATCAGCATCGCCACTGTATCTCTGCAAAAGGTCTGAATATGCCCTAATTCATTTCATCCAATCAAAAGTAAACACACTCAGTCACCGTTGGATTATATAACTTCGCAACGACTGCCTTTACGAAATCTCAGATCAAAATTTCGTCGAAATGTGGGCCACTTTAATAAGATCTCCGATGGAGATTAGTAAACGGTGCAGGTTGCAATGCGAAAAATTTAAATATAATTGGCCGTATATTCGTACCTACCTATATCAATTCAATTGTATGTAGAAGGTAATTTGGCTGGGAGGTTATGCAAAGAGAAATTGCCGATGGAGTGATTACAAAAAGAAAATTTTATGCCCCTGGTATTATTACGGTACGTGTAAGGACCAGAATAGCTATTTTCGTAACCAGTTAGGAAATATCTCATTTTTTTTAACAATATTGGTTGATAAGGGCCATTATGAGATAATATGATATAGTTATACACTCATGTTCGACGAAATAGGTTTAATTTGTTAAAACCATTTCCCTTCTCCTGCGCGAAGAGATCCGGTACCGCTACTCGTATTTGTCAGACCATTGGCTCTCCTGCGTTCGTCAGTCGAAGTCTATGCTACGGTGATAAATTTATTTTATCTGGATGATCTTCCTTATGTGGTCCACTTATCGCTGCTGTTCAACGTTTATGTTGTGAGGTTTGTTTCATTTACTCAAACTCGCACTCAAAACATTTATTTCTTAACTCACAAATAGATACAATGTTAAAAGTCTACTAAAGCCGCTGTAGAGACAAAGAAAAGAAACGTACAGTACCCTAGCAATGCTAGCACCCAACGTTGTATATACACAGAGTGGCAAAAAAGTAGCGCATAATGCTCGTAATTTTTGAATTACCTCGTATACGAAAAAGTGACCTTTATCAAAGTTGTTCAGTAAATTATTCCCCACATATCTGCCTGCATGAATCTTTTCTGTCATTTCTGATTTGGTTGCCATAGAGACTTTTTTTAAATGGAATACCCTGCATACGATTGCATATTTGGATTCTACTGGGAAAACTCTGAATTTTTTTATTTCATGTTTTCACCTATCTGCAAGCGTTTCGGAGATAATGACAGCTCAAGAATGAAAAACTTCCTAATTATAATTATTTCTACCTAATACCCTCGTATAAAGATAAAGATTTTACAGAATAATACCTTCTAAAGACTGACTAATTTGTAAATTGCGCTAATTTAAATCAAATCATATTTTATGAGTTGGAACTTTTTGCCAGTCTCTGTACATTTAGCTAATAAGTCAAAACTTGGTAATGAGACGTAGGTTTTCAACCACAACAACTTTTACTAATTACATTTTATCCTATCTTTACACATAAGGGTACTTTGTTCTTAGCTTTTTTCATATTTTTCTAAATTCTGAACACCCGGTATATAAATTTGAAAAAATAATATGCTTCTTGGTCGTTTGAGAACAAACAAGAGTTTTTATGAAAAATAACTTTTTTTCATAAACCCACAAATAAAAAGTTTTTCCTCTTCGATAGTCAATCCGTGGACACACTGTATATTTATTAAAATAAAAATTATTAATAAAGTTTATGTTTGTGTGCCAACAAAACTATATGATATTTTTGTGTTCATTCAACATCGCCAATGCCTAAAATAATTTCGGAATATATAGGATATAATGGATAGGCATATAAATCCAAGATCTAAATAATCTTTGTTTATCGTGGGTTAGTTCAGGTTAGTTTGTGATTTGTAAATGTGTTTTTGTTCCATACGGCTACACTGAACTCTTCAGTGCCTGAGGAACCGGCAATATAGCCACGAAACGTTGCACAGAAAAAACATTGTGTTTTATTTATGCTCCTCCCGTGCCCACTAACATCTACTAATATAATTTTAGCGGAACTTTCGGAACTAAAGGTTTATTTTATATTTGACTAGAATATTATTTCCTTCTTCCGTAACAGGTTGAGCAAGAATTTTGTGCCACCCGATATTGGATAAAAATCAGAAAATAACTAGGTCTGTTAACGAATACAAGAAAATAAATAATAATTTGAAGGCATAACTAACCAATATATTTTTTCTAAACCGTGATAGATAACCACAACCGGCAAAAGATATGGCGAATTTGTCATCAAAAGGACACTATAGGAGATGAAGAATGTCTTGACAATAAATCTTATTTTTCTAATTTGGTTTCATAAAAAAGCTGTTTCGATATCGTTTTCAGTACCGTAATAGCTATTTATGCCATCAGTTACGAAATGCCTAATTTTGTGTAACGCGTCGTAACGTATTGCATACAAGATTTTTTCTAATTTTGAAGAAAGTAATAAAAAAATAAAATTTAATATAATTGATAAAAATTTGGAAAACATAAATTTAGTTTTTCTAATTTTGACATATAACTGATGGCATAAATAGCTATTGTTGCTGTTACTCCATGTTAGTTGTCAGTTTGACATTTTGTAAAAAAGTCTAGACGGAAGGTTTTTATCGAGATTGATATATTTTTAGTTTTATTTTTAAAAAATGAGTCATTCAAGTTCTGAAGAGCTACCAAGCGATATTGAAGAGGCAGCAGGTAATGCTCTATTATCAGTAATTCCCAAAAAGTCAAAGGCAGTTTATGATTTGGCATACGAAAAATTTGTTACGTGGTGTGATGAGAAGAAAATTAAACATGTTAATGAGAAAGTTTTACTTGCATATTTTGAGGGTAAGAAAGATCTAAAAGTTTCCACATTATGGACACTTTACTCAATGTTAAGGTCTGAACTAAATCTGAAAAGGAATATTGATATTAAAAAATATACAAATTTGGTAGCATATATTAAAAGGCAAGCGGACGGGTACAGTGCTAAAAAGTCAAAAGTTTTTATTAAAAAAGATTTTGCCAAATTTTTATTGGAAGCTGATGACAAAGAATACTTAATGGCTAAGGTTGCAATGATAATTGGAATGGCAGGAGCATGCAGAAAAGCAGAATTAACATTTCTTCCAGTTGAAAATGTTATAGACGAAGGAAGCCATTTTCGTGTTGATATCCCACCTTCAAAAACAAAAGTTATACGGCAGTGTGCAATTACCACTGGAGACATTGAAGATACGAATCTTGTTGAAATATTAAGAAAATATATTAAGTTGCGTCCCCAGATTCTTAAACACAACAGATTTTTTGTAAAATATGCGAATGGAAAATGTACCAGAAATCCTGTGGGAATTAACACATTTAGCAGTCTGCCAAAAGTTATTGCACAATTTCTTGGTCTTTCAAATCCTGTTCTATTTACTGGCCACTGCTTCAGAAGAAGCTCTGCCACTTTCCTAGCAGACAGTGGCGCTGATCTTTTAAAATTAAAGAGGCACGAAGGTTGGAAATCTAGCTCTGTTGCGGAGGGATATGTTGAAAATTCCATGAATAATAAAAAACTTATAGCGCAAGAAATATTTGGTGAAACATCTAATGCAATGTGCGTCGCTTCCCAAATAACAGCAAGTTCGAGCAATGAAAAAAATATGTCGTCGGGAATTAATTTGAATAATTGCAATAATTGTGTTATCAATATTTATAATAATTAATTAATTTATAATTTATGTTTTTAACTTGTATTATAACAGTTTAATAAATAGAATAATTCTTTTTGTCACTAATTTTGAAATACATTTTTCGTCACCAATTGCATAAAATTTTACTTTATGCAAATAGTTACAAAAAGTAAGACATTTCATAATGTCAATCAGTTTTAAAAAGTGTCACTTTATATGTCAAAACTAGAAAAAGAACTTTTTATGAAACAGTTTTCAAAGGTTGGTAATGATGTTAGGTTACCTTCACCTGTCGCCCAACCAACCTTCACATAATACAAATTTACATGCCCACATCTACAGCCCCAGAGGAAGAGATAGAATCTATATACCAAAAATTAGAAGAGATTATGGCAGACATCCCTCAAAAAGACATAGTTATGATAACGGGTGACTTTAATGCGAAGGTCGGCTGCACTAAACTGGACAACCACATTCGGAACACCGTGGGAAAATATGGATTGGGTATAAGAAATGAAAGAGGCGAACGTCTTATTCAGTTTGCTGTTAGTAACAACTTAAGTATCACCAACACTTTCTTTCAACAGCACGCGAGGCGCTTATCCACTTGGACTTCGCCGGATGGTGCATACAAAAACCAAATAGACTTTATACTTATACGGACAAGATGGCGGAACTGCATAAGCAGTACCAAAGCAATGCCAGGAGCAGGGTGTGGCTCTGATCATAAACTGCTGAGAGCGGATCTAAAGCTTAAGTTACAGGACACGTCCAAGCCGAAACCAGCGAAAAGACTGAGAACCCCAGTTTCACAGGATCTTCAGGATGCTCTACATGTTGATAATGTAATGGGAGATAGCGATGATATAGATGAAGTATGGCAGCAAACTCACAGAAGTATCTTAGATACAGTGCACCGTATCAACCCAAAGCAAAATCTGGAACGACGGAAGCACTGGATGACTGCAGAAACATATGAACTCATCGAAAAACGCAGGAAACTAAAATGTACTCCTCCTGCGGACAATAACGCTCTTAAAAGTATCAACACGGAGATTAAAAAATCCTGCAGGACTGATAAAAACAAACACATAAATAATGTATGCAACGATATTGAACAGCACGCAAACAACAACAACTCAAAAGAACTTTATGAAAAAGTGAGATATCTTGCCAAAGAATTTAAGCCTAAGACCCAGATTATAGAGGATGAGAGCGGGAGGACAATCACTAATATACCAGATATCCTACAGGTATGGAAAGATTACTGTACCACCCTATATGGGAATACCTCCAGAGAGAATGTGGTAATATGCCAAGCCCTAGAACAAGAACCACCAATCCTAAAACAGGAAGTTGAGAAGGCAATAAAAAACTTAAAAAACTATAAAGCAGCTGGAGCCGATCAAATAACAGCAGAAATCATTAAGGCAATGGGCAGTAAAGGAGTTGATATATTGTTAAATTTGTGCACCCGAGTATGGAGTACTGGAAGGTGGCCGAGGGACTGGTGCCAGTCTACATTTATCCCTCTATACAAAAAGGGCTCCCCTTTAGACTGCGGGAATTACAGACTTATTGCCTTAATGTCACATGCGAGCAAAGTACTTCTGTCAATCATCAATGACAGACTCAAGCCTTTTCTTCTTCCACAAATATCACAGGAGCAGACAGGTTTTATCCCAGGCAAAGGAACCCGAGAGCAAATACTTAATTTACGCCAGCTTATTGAAAAAGCTCGTGAGTTCAATATAATATCTTTCTTGTGTTTTGTGGACTACTCCAAGGCCTTTGATACTATCAAGTGGAAGGAGCTTGCTAGGACATCCCTTTTACCGGGAAAGAAAATGATATTAAATTTAATTGTTGGAATAATTAAAGGTCAGGTGGCTCTTAAGAGGTATGATTGTTGTTCTGTAGGGCAACGACCGGCTAGTGGCTAGCTCTACTGCCGGAGAGTGGAGTGGGTCAAGGTTGCGCCACCTGTTTTGGGGCCCTTCGGTTAGAACAACAACCCTGTTAACTTAAAATGGACAGATAAAACAGGAAACGTTAAGACACTAAAGAAAACACCTGTTAACCTTCAGATCACTTTAATAATAAATTAGGCTGACAAACTAACATAATGTAATGGTATTGAAAAGTGGCTGCGCCACCGCAGAGCCGCAACAACGTCACTATGCGAATATACCGCGGATTCGCAGGACCGCAAGGGCCTGCCGCGACCTGCGTTTGGGCGGACGGACCTTTACGGGCGTGATCTTATCAGTAGGCACTAGCGTTACACATGGAAAATGTCAGATCCAATTATTAATAAAATTATTAAACCTAAGTAAACAATAATATTAGGTTAATTAACTAAATATATGTATGTTTTTCGGTCTGAGGGACCCTAAAAAGTAACAATTAGTTTAATCCAGCCTCACAGCTTGGGTGAATGACAAATTAAATGAATAATTTAGAAGATTACGTGTATTTCGGTCTGAAGGACCCTAAGAGGTAGGAATTAGTGTTCAGTTCCCACAGGTTGGAGAGGGTGTACCTTGTATACGTATACCTGGCTTACAATGTTTATGTGGGTGTATATTGGGATACCCCAATACAGTATGACTGCCTACTAAAGTAATGCACACGTTAATTTGATTACAACGCGACTTATCTATTGCTTACTGCTACGTTGTGCTACAACCCGTGTGATAATAAGTTATATAATATAAGTAGAATTAAGCTGACATAACGTGCGATGATGACTGACAAATAGTGGTTCCGAAGTATGTACGAGGCGCTCTGGCCAAGGTAAGCAGTAACAGCCTTATACCCAAAAGAATTAATAAATAATAAAATGGATTGGACTTGCCCGATTCCAGGTTAAAAAGAGGTCCAGTCACTGGAGGTCCGAGTACCATCTAGTAGCGACAGGCTGGCAGTGGCTTTCACAAGTCAAGTTTCATGCCCTAGATGACTTGGTGTAGCTGCTATATCACCTATGTGGGACACTCCCAGTAAACCATGCACCAATAATTAGTAACTCATGCAGTGAAGCTATTCCCAAAGATGGTATGAGAGTAGAAAGCAGAAGAAGAGTAGAACGATAGAAGAAATAAAGATAAGCAAGAAGGTAAGTAGAAAGGAAGAAGCCTAAAACAAAAAGAGAATAAATAGTCTACCAGTTTGCCAAAAGTATACCTTGCCTAGTAATGTGCATGATATTTATTTTACCTTAGGTGGTGTGTGGCTTCTCCGATTTATAAATTAGTTTGGCCCAAATTCCAGCAATCCGTATTAAATCCCCAATCAATGGGATGGAATCACCTAGACAGGATTATCTTCCATAAAATGCTAACTCGGACAGCGGTAGGCTCAACTTGATTAAATCCCCAAGCAAAAACTATGGGACATGGTTCGTCTTCAAGAACCTAAAACCATGTGTCTAGAACCTCCTGAAGGCGGGAGAATCCCCTCCAGGATAAAAAAAAAACGGAAACGGAAATGCCTCCTTAGGTAGATTTTGAAATTTAGTGTTGGCAAGACTTAAAAGTACGGGCAAGTTATATATGGGCTAGAGTTCCATCAAAGGTTTCCTGACTGAAACAGCTTATGCTACTCATACCAATGTAGACAAAGTGAAGAAGATTTACCTGAAGTTGATGACCTTTCAACTTAACCTGGCCATGACCATGACCATGACCTAACCTTAATATCTTTGTTTTGATTTGAGACCCAGGAATGCATAACCTAGAAGTGTAAACAAATCCATCAACTAAAACAGAAATCCCAAATTTTATTACCCAGAATACAAATGCTTAACCTTAATTATTTGAAACGAGAAATATATAGAGATGCTAAACACCCATGAGGTAAGTCATAATTTAATTCATACTGAGTACCCATATTTCGATCGGAACCAAATAAAACTGTAACAACGCCCCTCTTTCCCGGGGAAAAGTTTTACCCAAAACTTTATTTACAGTAAGAGGCCTACGTCTGCCAGGCAAATAAATTGTACCAATTACATGGTTCTTAATTTTAAATGTAGAAAAAAAAATAAAAATTCTAACTGCTTGCCATTAGGCAAGACGAAGGTCAAAATGGATTAATACTAGAGTAATTTACTATAATAAGGAAAGGATGCTTGGGGAGGAGAAAAGAGGATAAAGGATGGTTAGATAGAATCATCGGGAGGATGAGCTTTCAAATCTTTGGCGTGCCAGACGCCCACGTTACGACCAGAGAGCTCGCTAAGTTGATAAGACCATGGAGAAAGCATTTTTGAGATAACGAAAGGTCCGGTAAATTTGGGTGCGAGTTTAGCCGTGAAATTTCGCGAAGCGTCAGAAATAATATAGTTTTTCTTCCAGACCTTTTGACCCAGTTGAAAGCGTTCCGGCCTACGTCGAAGATTATAGGCATTCTTAGTCCTTTCATAAGCTTGGGCTAGCCGTTTTCGGACGTCCTCAAACACTTGAGAGAGTGTTTGGGAACGAGCAGTAGCGTCGAATGGTCGGTCAGCACGAGGTCTATCATGCAATGGTTGTTCGGTAACAGTTAGCTCTCTACCGAATACAATGAAATTAGGTGTTAGACCGGTTATCTCGTGAGCCGCAGAACGTATAGCCGATGCGACTTTCCCTAGGTATTGATCCCATTTCTTGTGGTCAGACGTCACGTAAGAAGAGAGGGTAGTTTTCAGCACACGATGTACCCTTTCCACTGGATTAGCTTGAGGGTGATAATTGGCCGTGTATCGGACTGTAATAGCGTATTTGTCCATCAATTCACGAAATACTTTACCGCGAAATTGCGCTCCGTTATCAGCAATTAGTTTATCCGGTCGTCCGAAGACTAGTATGACATGGTCCTCAATCCAGCGGACCATACTTTGAGCTGTAGCCTTCCTGAGTGGGAAAAACAAGGTAAATTTACTGAAAAGATCATGGACCGATAGGACATAACTATAACCCATTGATGAACGCGGAAGCGGCCCTACTAAGTCAACGCTGATAATCTGCCAGGGGCGGGAAACGGTTGGTTGTTGACTCAACATCTGACCTATGGGTGCCTTTTGTTCCGGTTTCATCTGGAGACAGACTACACACCTCCTGATATATTGGCTAATATCTGCTCGCATTTTAGGCCAATAATAATTTCGAGCTATGCGCGAGAAGGTCTTGTATGCGCCTAGATGTCCGCAAGTCGGTGGGTCATGATTAGCTTTGATAATCTCTGCTCGCTTCTCTCGAGGGACGACTACTAGCCATTCCGTCTCAGGATCTGCCAATGCTGGGTAAGCTTGATTCGCATGCTTAAACAGACTACCATTCTCAAGCCACCACTTCGAATACTTCGTTGGGTGTTTCTCCACCTTCCGACACATCTCTCGGTACCAACGATCAGGGGACTGATCAGATATAGCATCAATGACAGGCACCGCCCTAGAAAGTGCATCAGGTACCACATTATCTTTCCCTTTTCTATGCACGATGTCAAAGTCGTACTGTTGTAGTCTGATTGCCCAACGAGCGATTCGACCGACAGGATCTTTTATAGAGTTTAACCACTTCAGGCTATAATGATCCGTTATCACAGTGAAATGCGTCCCCTCCAAATAGGGTCTTAATTTCTCAATAGCGAAGAGAACAGCGAGGCACTCCTTTTCCGTTACACTGTACTTTCTCTCCATCTTTGACAGAGATCGGCTGAGGTAGCAAATTACGTGCTCTTCATCGTCTTGTTTTTGCAACAGCACGGCACCCAACCCATAGTCCGAAGCATCACACTGTACAAAGAAGGGTTCATCAAAGTTTGGGCAAGATAACACAGGAGCTTTGACTAGGTTTTCTTTAATGGTATTAAAGGCCGTCTCGCAACTGTCATCCCATAGGAACTTGGCATTCTTTTTGGTGAGAGAAGTTAATGGAGCAACAATGGTTGAAAAATTGGGAACAAATCTCCGATACCAGGACGCTACGCCCACTATTCGTCGAATTTCCGTTACGTTCTTCGGAGTAGGTATCTGTAGAATGGCTTCGACCTTTTCAGGGTCTACGAGGAGACCGGAAGCGTTTACTACGTAGCCCAAGTATTTGAGTTCAGGTTTGCAAAATTCGCACTTGTCTCTATTGAGGGTTAATCCAGCGTGCCGAATGCGTTCAATCACTTCGCGGAGGACTTCTATGTGTTGCTCAAAAGTAGGTGTGCATATGATGACGTCATCAAGGTAAACGAAGACGTGAGATTCAAGATCAACCCCCACCACCGTGTCAATGAGACGTTGCCACACCGCAGGGGCATTAGTCAGTCCAAACGGCATCCGTGTGAACTGATACAACCCGCGATTGGGCACAGTAAAAGCGGTAAGGGGTCTAGAAGTCTTGGCAATTGGGATTTGCCAGTATGCCGACTTAATGTCAAGTGTACTTAAATACCTTGCATTCCGCAATTTGTCAAGAGTGGCGCTGATATAAGGTATAGGGTAAGCATCTGGGACAGTCACTTTGTTCAAAACACGGTAGTCGACGCAGAACCTCCACTCGCCTGACTTTTTCTTCACCATTACTATGGGCGAAGACCAGGGGGAATTTGATGGTTCAACAATTCCATTGGAAATCATCTCTTCCAGCTCTATATGCACTTGTTTTTGCAAGGCCGGCGATAAGGGATAGTAGCGCTGTTTGACCGGTGCAGCCGTCGTCTCGATAACAAGCTCCACCAGATTCGTACAACCCAAAGTCGATCCCATGATGGCAAAAGCATCATCTATCACGCGATTCATGACGATCCTTTGTTCGGAAGAAAGAGATTCAACTGATTGAATGGCAGCAAGGTTAGCTGTTTGAGGTGCGTTTTCTGACTTAAAGGTCCATTCCCCTGCGTATAAATCGGGTATAAGGCCCATTCCTGACCAAAAGTCGATGCCCAAAATCATGGTATGATGAAGTTCCGGGATCACTAAAACATCCAACAACCGTACTCGATCACGTAATTGAATTGGCAGTGAAATGGTTCCAATACTCTTACAAGTATTTCCATTAGCCACCGTACACTCTATACCAGATATAGCATTCAGACGACAAAGGCCCTTCAGAATTTCCCAACCAGGGTATCCCACAATCGTCCTAGAAGATCCACTGTCTAATAAACCAAGAATATGTTTACCATATACCGACACCTCAAGGTAAGGTCGTTCGTCGTTTTTCGCATGAGCAAGAATGAAATCCAAAACAACACGATTGTCGGCCCAATAAGACCTGTGCAGGAGAGGTTGGTGGCCTACAGCCTCCCTGCGCTGTCGTTTTTTGAACAGCGAGGACAAGATCTTGATGTCGCCCCATCTTGGCCACATCTGAAACAAAACCGACGCATTGGCTGCGTACATTGTCTAAAAGAATGTCCACTTTGTTTGCAGTTCCAACAAAGAGGTAGGTGTGACGGAGTGGTTATAATAGCATCCACGTCTAAACTTTCAGGTCGCGAATCAGGGTTCGATTCATCAATCGCCGATATTGGACAGGCTTGTGGCCTTCTATACGCCAAATCCGGTTCAACAAGATATCTGTAATTTGTCGGAGGTGGTTGAAACCTTTGGACACGCGTTTCCGTTTCCTCGATTGCTCTGCTAAGGCGCAGCAGCTCGGTCAACGAATCTACTTGACACGTCGCCAGACCACTTTGGATGTGTGGCAACAAATTGCGTCTGATAATCCGAAGTTTATTCTGATTAGATGGAGGATCAGAAAGTCTGCGAAACAGATTCTCCATTGCCACCACAAAGGACAGAACACGTTCCTGGGCACCTTGTGTTCTTCTTCGAATTTCATCCCATAGGGAATAGTTATAATCATATGGCTGAAATGCCTCTCGCAATTGCGAGACCAAATCATCCCAGCTACTGAATGTGCATGTCCTATACCACAAAAGAGCATCCTGTGTGAAAATTTCAGGAGCAGACCGTAGAAGTTGTTCCTTTGAAACCCCTCGTGACAGACGGATCTCCTCAACTCGCTCAAGAAAATCGTTCACACTTGTTCGCCCACTGAACTTTACGTCCCAACGACTCACGTCAAAATATCGGTTCGATCCGGAGTAAGTATTATTACCTCGCAGTGGAGAAAATTGAAAGTTGTCCAACATGTTGGCCAAATTCACGTATGGATTAGGATGAGATACTTGTTCACCGTCTCTAATCGAATTTGCGTTCGCGATTCGGGAAAAATTATCTTCGTCTGAGAATTTTACATGAGAATTACGTCTCGTAGGTGAAGAACTCGTAGCGGCTCGAGTCAAGTAATCCTCTGGGTCTGCTGATTTATTGGCATCTCTGATATCCGCTCTGCATCGGTTTCGAGGTAACGATTCAACGTAATTGTCAACACGTGACAAACGCAAAGGAGCCGAAGCTGTTTGGTTATCTCTCAACGGTAAGTACTCGGGTGACGGCCGAAAAATCTCACTCATCGGCAGTCCTCGAGGTTGAGTTTGTGTCGAGCGGCAGCCACTGGATTGGGACGTGTTTGGAAAGTTAATAGGAGCTGATGAATGATGAGTTTCTGGAGGCACACGCAATGCTGAGTCTGTGTCCCGATCCATATTTGATGGTACTGGGTGAGAAGCTCTATGCGTTTCAGTTGGATTTTCCATACTTATTATTCGCCTCGGGGGCCTGATCTGAGTATCCGATATAATATTGACACGCGACGACGTCTTGCTAGGTACGTCATCATCGATCTGTGCGAGGTCATAAGAAATTGACCCTCTGTCCTGTTCGGTTGGTACACGCCTAACAGCAGTATGTTCAGGAGCATAATCACTAGTCAATAGGTCCAACCTACTGGAAGGAAAGGAATCCGCGGGACCACCGCGCGCTTCTGAGTGTAAGGACACTGTAGTGGGCAAGTTGGCGTAAGCCAAATTTAAGTCGGCGACAAGCTGCGAGCACTTAGACTGTAATTCGTTTAAGAGATTGTCGTCTATCCCCTCACAGTCAACTATTCGGTCAAGTCGAAGTCTTAGTTGCATCAGACGCGATGAGATTCTTTTATATTCGTTTTCACGCCTCTCATGATCGAATCCTCCAATTTCGTTCCCCAACTGGAAAAGTTTGGCTCTGCATGTACAGAGTTCCGACACCACATCCAAATTTGTAGACGTTGGTGCTTGTAGCAACCCTTCGCGTTCCATTCGGAAAACATCGCGAACAGCCTCACGCTTATCCGTAACTCTCCGCGGAATTGGCAAGCCGCGAATTCTAAGCTCATAATCAAGGTCGTCACTTTCTAGCCGATTGATTTCCATCTTAACCAGAATAATCGGGATAAATTTAGAAAGGAAATTTGGAAAAGAAAATTTTTTTCTTAATTAGTTTTAATTTACTTGTTTAATTCTTAATTAATTAAGAATAATCAGCATAATTTTAAAAAGAAAACTTAAAAAGAATTTGAGTTTACTTATTTAACTTTTATTCAGTTAAAAATAATCAAGATAACCTTAAAAAATATTTTTTTTTTTTTTTTTTTTTTTTTTTAATTAATTTTAATTTAACCAATTAACCTTCAATCAATTAGGAGTAATCAGAATAACTTTGAAGATAAAATAAAAAAAAATTATTTATTTATTTACCTATTTATTTTTTTTTTTTTTTTTTTTATTAATTTTAATTTAATTATTTAACACTTAATTAGTTAAGAATAATCAGGATAACCAGAAAAAAGGAAATTTGAAAAGAAAAATATTTTTATAAATTTTTTTTTTTCTCTTGCTCTATTTTGTAATACTTATCCATCAAACCTGAACTGGTCTAATGCAAAAACTTTTGTATGTTTCGTGTAAAGACACGACCCCGCCCTGTACTAAATAAACAAAAAAAACAAAATAAAAAAAAAGAATAAATCCTGCAGGGAAAACAAATTAAAAATCACGATCGAATCGTGCAGAACTATCTAAAAGCAAAATAGTAAAGTTTCAAATGAAGCAACGCTTCAAACAGGCAAAGCTTCCAATAACCAAAGCTGCAAATAAGCAAAGCTTCAAACAACTACAGCTCCAAATAAGCAAAGCTTTAAATACCCACAGCTCCAGATAAGCAAAACTCTAAAAAAGCAAGTTTTTAAATAAGCAAAAAAAAAATATATATACAAACCAATCAACACGTTTAACCACTTATTTATACTCAAAGGTCATCATCACGAAAAGTAAACTGAATTAAAAAGAAATTATCAACACGTTTAGGGCGCCATTTGCTAGGACATCCCTTTTACCGGGAAAGAAAATGATATTAAATTTAATTGTTGGAATAATTAAAGGTCAGGTGGCTCTTAAGAGGTATGATTGTTGTTCTGTAGGGCAACGACCGGCTAGTGGCTAGCTCTACTGCCGGAGAGTGGAGTGGGTCAAGGTTGCGCCACCTGTTTTGGGGCCCTTCGGTTAGAACAACAACCCTGTTAACTTAAAATGGACAGATAAAACAGGAAACGTTAAGACACTAAAGAAAACACCTGTTAACCTTCAGATCACTTTAATAATAAATTAGGCTGACAAACTAACATAATGTAATGGTATTGAAAAGTGGCTGCGCCACCGCAGAGCCGCAACAACGTCACTATGCGAATATACCGCGGATTCGCAGGACCGCAAGGGCCTGCCGCGACCTGCGTTTGGGCGGACGGACCTTTACGGGCGTGATCTTATCAGTAGGCACTAGCGTTACACATGGAAAATGTCAGATCCAATTATTAATAAAATTATTAAACCTAAGTAAACAATAATATTAGGTTAATTAACTAAATATATGTATGTTTTTCGGTCTGAGGGACCCTAAAAAGTAACAATTAGTTTAATCCAGCCTCACAGCTTGGGTGAATGACAAATTAAATGAATAATTTAGAAGATTACGTGTATTTCGGTCTGAAGGACCCTAAGAGGTAGGAATTAGTGTTCAGTTCCCACAGGTTGGAGAGGGTGTACCTTGTATACGTATACCTGGCTTACAATGTTTATGTGGGTGTATATTGGGATACCCCAACACAGTATGACTGCCTACTAAAGTAATGCACACGTTAATTTGATTACAACGCGACTTATCTATTGCTTACTGCTACGTTGTGCTACAACCCGTGTGATAATAAGTTATATAATATAAGTAGAATTAAGCTGACATAACGTGCGATGATGACTGACAAATAGTGGTTCCGAAGTATGTACGAGGCGCTCTGGCCAAGGTAAGCAGTAACAGCCTTATACCCAAAAGAATTAATAAATAATAAAATGGATTGGACTTGCCCGATTCCAGGTTAAAAAGAGGTCCAGTCACTGGAGGTCCGAGTACCATCTAGTAGCGACAGGCTGGCAGTGGCTTTCACAAGTCAAGTTTCATGCCCTAGATGACTTGGTGTAGCTGCTATTGTCGCCGATACGGCCCTGTGGATGTCTTTGCTTCGGCGGTCTGTGGAAAGATACGCTACCTTCAGAGCCCGAGTCAGAGTCGAGGTCTTTTTGACCGAGTAGCGTTCTCCTAAGTAAAGCCGGATTCCAGAGAGGGTCGACTCCTACTTCTCGCATTGGGGCCAACTCGGCTGGGCGAGTTGGCCTAACGTTGCCCAATATGTCCCTATTGGAGTGCGTTTCTATCCCTGGGAGTGGTTCTCGGTCCCACCGAGGATTGGTTTGGGAAGCAAGTAAGGCGTCCTGGTCGGCATTTTTGGTTATATTTAAATAAGTTTGGATTGATTCTACCATTGTTGAAAAATCCTGGGCTTCAGGATTCTCAGGGCTTACTTGGGACTCTATACTACCCGAGCATTCAATGGTTTTTTCGGTCATTTTGATAATTTAGGGATGCCAGATTTTTTTATTGGTTTTAAAAAAAATCAAAAACTAAATTTATAAGAAAAATCAATCATAAAAATATTAATTAATTTTTTCTTTGTTAAGGGTGGTCCCACCTCCTTTAACCCCGATGGCGGAAAGGCCACCGGTCCACCAAAATTAAGATAAAAATATTTGAAGAGAAATCAAAAATTTAATCAAAAGGGGTCAACCAATAACCTCATGGTGGTTAATGGTAAGAGAGAAGGTAACGTATTACCAATTCTTAAATACTTTTTCTCTATTTTCTTTTTTAACTAATTTATGGGGGGGGGCAAGGGGAGGACTTTTAATTAATGTTAATTTGTAATATGTAATTCCACGGAGGGCAAAAGAGAATAAAGTGTTTTGGTTTATTTCAATATTTTTTCAAAACCTTTTACATTACAATAATGACAATCGACAAACTTAATATTAACCCAACATTTATAACATATAACATCCAATCTCGATAAACTTTACCTCAAGAAGAAAATGATTTAAAACTAAAACTTCAATTATAAAAACTAAAAGGTTTATCGAAATTAGTTTCAGTAAACTATTATTATAAACAATTAACAACAAATAAATAATAATCAAGCTTATTTTCACTTGGGGGGCTGCGCCCCACTTAATAAATTCGCAATGGCTCTTTTTGGCAGACGGCCAAGTCTGGGGGACTGCGTCTCTCTTATTTTTATAAAGAAATCTAGGGGTTGTTACCTCGTAAACTAGCCTGCAGTGCCAGGACTAGTCCGGTAACAGCCAACGAACTATTCAACTCTGGAATTCCTTACTTGCCTGTATGCGAAGCGACGACGTGAAAACCAGAGCTGAAACATTTAAATTTCGCGCCCGAAAATATTTTCCCCCCTACTTCCGATTCCCCAATACCTCGCGTAACACGACCCAGGTCCGCATGGGTATGAGCATACTAATCCACAGAAGTATCCAAAAAATAAATCACTGATAATCCAAATCAAGGGAATAACACTTGATTGACATACAGGAATCCACCAACTAATCAAGGGAATAACATTTGAATAGTATTCCAATCAAATCACTGTAAATCCCGGAAAGATAACTATATCAAAAAGGACGGGAATCACCTCCTCGATAGACGCGAAAACTTTATTGCCCCCCTATTGAAAGGTACGGCACAACACTTGATGACAAGTGGAAAATTTTGAAAAAAAAAATTTTAAGTTTAACTTCAAAAATTAAACTGACGTGAAGTACTTTAGCAAGCAAAATTCAGGTCCCGAATGAACCAAAAACGCCGCGTTTTATATTCTTATCCATTTAATTACAACGCAATAAACGGTTTCAGCCAATGACAACCCAGCGAAAAACTACAACTCGATATTTTCTATAATCAATAATTTTTTTTTTGAAAAAATATCGCATTTCGATGGGTTACATTATATTAAAGTAAAATATCAACTTTTATTTGTTTAGTGATACAAATTTTAGCAACAATTGTCAAAAATATGTATGAAACAGGGAGGAGCCTCCTGACTTACTCAGGGCTAATTACGCATTAATTTTACCAGCCGAAAATGTTTTGGGGTATATCAAAAAACGCGACCAATCAATGAACAAAACATCGCTAAATGACCAAAAGGCGGGGCTTGTTAAGGGAGTTGAATGGCTTATAAATAGAAACGCGAAATCGTTGTACCCATTCTTCACTTGACTGTCATAAAAGCCGCTCACGAAAACCAAATTTAAAAACATCCCAGAGACCAAAAAATACAAATCCCATTTGTCCGCCTGAAGTCATTTAACGACTTTTCTCGTAAAACTAAACACAAATGACCCACAATACAGAAGGCAAATACACTTCATACCGTGAATTAACATTTTACACTTCAAAACTTTTATCGAAAACAACTTTTTGCCAAAATTACTTTTTGTTTCTGACAAATAATTTTTTCATTATTTGTGCCTTTAAAAAAAAAATAATAATAATACTAACAAATTATTATTCCTAAAAAATTGAAAACTAAATTAAACTTAAAAACTACTACAGGGGTTATGCACTAGATAAAATAGCATTAAATGACTAGTTATACGACACCCCCCCCACAAGACGGAAAAATAACTTAAAGTACTTAATTTTAAGTTTATTTCTACGAACCCTCAAAAACAATTAAGAACCCCCTCCCAAAATTCTTCCTTTAACTTAAAGAAATCACCCCACCTATTACAATAAGCTCCGGGTAGTACTGAGTCTTTGTTTAGCCTGGAGTTATAGAAGTACTTCGTACTTGCTTTTGAGATTAGATCGTCCTTTTCTTTTTTTAGGGCTGCAGGAACTGTAAGATTTGTCTTCTGGGTTTCTGGTTGAATACAATCGCGTAGATTTGTCTTCATGGGGATATGATCACGTAGATACATATCGTCGATTACAACCTCAATTTTGTCTACAATGTTTTTTCGTTGTTTTCTCAAACATTCATGCCCCAACGTTTCGATCTTCTCTACATTTTGAATTTCCTGGGTGAGCAATTCCTCTAGGATTAATAAATCTTGAAAGTGTTGAATATTGGAAACTTTGGTTTTTAAAACATTGACGTTTCGTTCAACATCTTTTAGGAGTCGTTGCTGGTGCAAGAATTCGGTGGGCAATTTGTTCCCCAGTATTTCGGAACTCGAACATTGATCAATTTGCATTGCATGTAATTGAGGCGTCGTCTCGTCCATTTGTTTATTTTCTTGAGGTTGTTCAGGTTCTTCCTCAGAGTCTTCGACATTTTGGGGGGGAACCTCCTCAGCGGAAAATTCGAATTCCGCGTCGCTGTCATCGCTTTCTTCATATATGGGGTATTCGTCGAGGTCAACTTGATTTCCGTTCTTCGCTTTTCGCAGATCGTCGATATGGAAGTTAACGGGGTTGTCGTTCACTATAACCTCATAAGCTGAATTCCCCAAGACTTTTGTGACCTGATGAGGCCCGGTCCAGGCAGGTTGAAAAGCTCCTGTACGGTGAAACTTTGCATTTACCATATCTCCAACATTTAACTTAAGTATGGCAGATCCGGCTTCAGAAAATTCTTTCCGTTGAAAATCCAACTGTTTTGCATAAACTTGTCTTCTTGTTAATACCCTTTGTTCTTTCGCCTGGGTTTTTTGGTACTGGGTCCATTTAGTTTGCCATTCGCCTGGGCATTTGAGTTCATACCCCAATATAATCGACGCCGGCGTTTCCCCGGTGGCTCTATTTCGCCTGCTTCTTAATACTTGGAGGGCTTGAGGCAAAACTCGCTCCCACTGGTTTTCTTGTTTATTTAATAAAAGAACTCGCAATACCTTTTTTAATTCTTGTACTCTTCTCTCCACGGGGTTTGCCCGTTGATGGTATACACTGGAGTTATGTTGTCTAATCTTTTTTACTTCGCAAAATTTCGTTAGTACGTTCGCCTTAAATATCTTGGCGTTATCGCTTACTATATGCTTAGGATATCCGTATCGTGCAATTATTTCCGTCTTTAGAAATTCTAATACATCCTTGGCACTTACATCCGAATAAGTTCGTGCCTCTATCCATTTAGAGAAAACATCTTCGGCAAAAAGAATATATTGATTGTGCGTTCCGGCGGCTTCGCGATACGGTCCTAACAAGTCGATACTTATCATCTCGAAGGGATTGGTAGGAGTGCGTGGCGTTTGGGGAGCATGCTTTTGCTTTTGCTGGGTTTTGCAAATTGAGCAAATTATACACTTAGATACATATTCTGTGATCTCTTTGTGCATACATCCCCAAAAATACTTGTTTGCGATTTTTCGGACAGTTTCCTCAGTTCCAGGATGGCTTTGTTCCGGGTCATCGTGGTGCATATAAATAACTTGTTGTGTATATTGTCGGGGCACAACAAGTCTATCTCCCTGTGGATGTCTACGCCATAATAAATTATCAATAAGTACGAACTCTTCCAATACACGTCTTTGTTTGTTATCCGTTGGTTGTTGGCCTGCAAGCAGGTCCAAAGTGACTTTTAAACGCCGAATTGCCTTATCATGCTCCTGGTTTTCGGCAATTTTAGTGTATAAATCACCCAGGTCGGCTATAACTACAGCACATTGAGCTACCGTTGATTTAGTCGTCTCCACAGAGGGGGGCAACAATCGATCATTGTCTGGTTCCGCTTCATAGGGAGTCTCCTCGGGATTGCGGCTTAATAAATCAGGTAAATGATTTTTTGATCCGGGAACATGTTGAATTTCAAATTTAAATTCCTGAAGAAGGAGCGCCCACCTGGTCAGCTTGGCTCGTGAGTCCTTAAATTTTTGGAGCCAGGTCAATGACTTGCTGTCCGTACGGACCATAAAAGGCCGATCTTCCAGATAGGCTCGGAAGTATTGAATAGCCCAGACGAGCGCAAGACACTCCTGTTCGTTAATGTGGTAACGCTGTTGAGAAGAATGAAATTTTGCGCTAGCGTATGAAATAATGTTTCGTACTTCCGAGCCATCTTCAGGTTCTTGATACAGTACAGCGGACATGCCTATAGCTGAGGCGTCCGTCTGTAATATGAATTTTTTTTCAAAATTAGGGCGACTCAATTGCTTTGCTTGGGCTACAGTAGTTTTAGTTTTCATAAATGCGTCAGTTTGCAGGCTAGTCCATGTAAATTTTGAACCCTTTAACGCTTCGGTCATCGGGGCAGTAAGTTCGGCCATATTCGGAATGTACTCCCGTACCCAGTTGCATAATCCCAGGAAAGACTGCAGTTGCTTCTTGGTCCTTGGTTCGGGACATGCTTTGATTTGTTCCAAATGTTTGGTTTGTGGTTCAGTGTAATCGCCACAAATCCTATATCCTAAATAGTCTATGCTAGTTTGGCAAATCTGGCATTTTTCGGCGCTTACTTTCAAATTATGTATCCGAAGTCGCTCGAAAACGATTCGTAAATGTCTAGCATGAGTGTCCTTGTCGGTTGAATATATTATAATGTCATCAAGGTAGACCTGTACAAACTCCTGTATCAGGCCTACCAATACTTCTGTCGACATAAGTTTCTGGAAGGTACTGGGTGCGTTTTTTAGCCCAAATGGCATCACATTGAAATGATAACTTGCCCCGTCTGGTGTAGTGAAAGCGGTATACTGTTTACTGGAGTCTTCCATGGGAATTTGCCAGTATCCGCTCTTAAGGTCCAAAACTGTAAAATATTTGGCTTGGGCTAAAGCTTTCACGGAGTCCGGTATACGTGGCAAGGTCGAGGATTCTGCGACACTAATATCGTTCAGGCGCCTAAAATCGATACAGAATCTTGGGTTTTTTCCTGGCCTCGTAACAAGCAAAGGTGGCGAAGAGAACGGTGACTGTGTAGGTTCTATTACGCCTGCGCATAACATTTCTTGGATCTGATCATTCAAGATTTTTTTCTTGTCTGGATTTAAATTATAACAGCGTTGATTGATGACTTTATTATCCTTTAAGACGATCCTATGTTGGGTGGTACGAGTTGTTGGCTGTGCTAATCCGATTAGAAAAATGTCTTTGAATTCCTGAATAAGATCCCTGATATTTCCCGGGACGTCCGGTCCCATTTCCGGCAATTCGCATGGCATATCTACCGAATGGAATTGTTTCCAATATATGGTTTGACGTAGAGTCTGTCCAATATATATACAGCTTCTATTGAAGTCCATTAGGGCTTGTTCTGTCCTTAAAAACTCGCTACCTAATATAATTTTAGCAGTTAATCCTGCAACAATATTGAAAACTACTTTATAACTATAATTCCCTAAAACTAAATTGACTTCAATTAATCCTAGAACTCTCGCTTTAGCACCTTCTATTGCTAATATGAGAACCCGATCATCTTCTATATATATTTCAGATTCGATTAGATCCTCTGAAATCAGATTTAAATCAGAACCCGTGTCAATGAGGGCTTCATAATCTTTATCAAACATTTGCACTCGGACTAAGGGCCGCGAGCCTATCGAATTAATTGATTCTTTAATTACATTAATTGGGGTCTTTAATGGTCTTGGATCGTCCTGCCCCAAGGCGGATCGATCAGCGCTTAGTTTTTTTGGGAATTATTTTTGGCCTGTTCCTTTTTGGAATTTTGATTTTCCAAAATTTGGTCACGGGCAGGGGGAGTCTTCTTTTCTTCATAAGTTCTTTGGCGGCATTCATGATCAAAATGTTCCCCCTGACAATGTCGGCAGGGGCGTGACCTTACAGGAGGTCTTGGCCTATTCGAGACATTATTCGTCCTTGGTCGTTCATTATTATTTACTATATTAGTTGGATTGGGGGGGTTAGTATTAATTGTCTGTTGTCGTTCTTCAGTCTGGTCCTGCTCGATCGCCATCGTGAGACACGTAAGGCGATCGGTATCCAATATGTCCACGCATCTTATCCTAGAACGGAGGGCTGGTATTAATAAGGGCACAATGACATTAACACATTCTTGTTCTGTCCCAAAGGGCACCAACCTCCTAAATAATGCTCTCTTTTTTAGTATGAACTCTTCAACTTTTTCGTTATTCTTTTGTTTAAGTCCGTATAAATTTGATTTTAGGTCGCTTACTAGCTCGGGGCTATTAAAACGTCTGCTTAAGCGCTTAGCGAATTCTTCAAAATTCAAAATTAGTCCTTTTAGCGGCTCTATCCAACTTCGGGCCCCCCTTTGAAGCTGCTCCACTGCAATATTAATTTTTTCATTTTCATCTAAAATATTGCATTGTAAAAAATATCTTTGCAGTGTTATCAAGAATAAATCGGGGCTTTCGTGTTGAAACCCGCTGAAAGTTTCTCGTAATTTATTTGAGGGGGCGGGGGGATTACTTCGTTGATCACCGATTATATGTACTAAGCTTCCAATCGCCTGCACAAGGTCCTGTACATCTGTCATTTTTTTGGTTTCACAAGAAGTGGAGTTGGCAAACTTCGTATTGGGTCCTCCAGATCCATCGGTCTGTACAAACTGGTTACGTGGGGCAACTATTTCATCAATTTGTTTCCCCACCAGGGATGCCATGTCGCCGATACGGCCCTGTGGATGTCTTTGCTTCGGCGGTCTGTGGAAAGATACGCTACCTTCAGAGCCCGAGTCAGAGTCGAGGTCTTTTTGACCGAGTAGCGTTCTCCTAAGTAAAGCCGGATTCCAGAGAGGGTCGACTCCTACTTCTCGCATTGGGGCCAACTCGGCTGGGCGAGTTGGCCTAACGTTGCCCAATATGTCCCTATTGGAGTGCGTTTCTATCCCTGGGAGTGGTTCTCGGTCCCACCGAGGATTGGTTTGGGAAGCAAGTAAGGCGTCCTGGTCGGCATTTTTGGTTATATTTAAATAAGTTTGGATTGATTCTACCATTGTTGAAAAATCCTGGGCTTCAGGATTCTCAGGGCTTACTTGGGACTCTATACTACCCGAGCATTCAATGGTTTTTTCGGTCATTTTGATAATTTAGGGATGCCAGATTTTTTTATTGGTTTTAAAAAAAATCAAAAACTAAATTTATAAGAAAAATCAATCATAAAAATATTAATTAATTTTTTCTTTGTTAAGGGTGGTCCCACCTCCTTTAACCCCGATGGCGGAAAGGCCACCGGTCCACCAAAATTAAGATAAAAATATTTGAAGAGAAATCAAAAATTTAATCAAAAGGGGTCAACCAATAACCTCATGGTGGTTAATGGTAAGAGAGAAGGTAACGTATTACCAATTCTTAAATACTTTTTCTCTATTTTCTTTTTTAACTAATTTATGGGGGGGGGCAAGGGGAGGACTTTTAATTAATGTTAATTTGTAATATGTAATTCCACGGAGGGCAAAAGAGAATAAAGTGTTTTGGTTTATTTCAATATTTTTTCAAAACCTTTTACATTACAATAATGACAATCGACAAACTTAATATTAACCCAACATTTATAACATATAACATCCAATCTCGATAAACTTTACCTCAAGAAGAAAATGATTTAAAACTAAAACTTCAATTATAAAAACTAAAAGGTTTATCGAAATTAGTTTCAGTAAACTATTATTATAAACAATTAACAACAAATAAATAATAATCAAGCTTATTTTCACTTGGGGGGCTGCGCCCCACTTAATAAATTCGCAATGGCTCTTTTTGGCAGACGGCCAAGTCTGGGGGACTGCGTCTCTCTTATTTTTATAAAGAAATCTAGGGGTTGTTACCTCGTAAACTAGCCTGCAGTGCCAGGACTAGTCCGGTAACAGCCAACGAACTATTCAACTCTGGAATTCCTTACTTGCCTGTATGCGAAGCGACGACGTGAAAACCAGAGCTGAAACATTTAAATTTCGCGCCCGAAAATATTTTCCCCCCTACTTCCGATTCCCCAATACCTCGCGTAACACGACCCAGGTCCGCATGGGTATGAGCATACTAATCCACAGAAGTATCCAAAAAATAAATCACTGATAATCCAAATCAAGGGAATAACACTTGATTGACATACAGGAATCCACCAACTAATCAAGGGAATAACATTTGAATAGTATTCCAATCAAATCACTGTAAATCCCGGAAAGATAACTATATCAAAAAGGACGGGAATCACCTCCTCGATAGACGCGAAAACTTTATTGCCCCCCTATTGAAAGGTACGGCACAACACTTGATGACAAGTGGAAAATTTTGAAAAAAAAAATTTTAAGTTTAACTTCAAAAATTAAACTGACGTGAAGTACTTTAGCAAGCAAAATTCAGGTCCCGAATGAACCAAAAACGCCGCGTTTTATATTCTTATCCATTTAATTACAACGCAATAAACGGTTTCAGCCAATGACAACCCAGCGAAAAACTACAACTCGATATTTTCTATAATCAATAATTTTTTTTTTGAAAAAATATCGCATTTCGATGGGTTACATTATATTAAAGTAAAATATCAACTTTTATTTGTTTAGTGATACAAATTTTAGCAACAATTGTCAAAAATATGTATGAAACAGGGAGGAGCCTCCTGACTTACTCAGGGCTAATTACGCATTAATTTTACCAGCCGAAAATGTTTTGGGGTATATCAAAAAACGCGACCAATCAATGAACAAAACATCGCTAAATGACCAAAAGGCGGGGCTTGTTAAGGGAGTTGAATGGCTTATAAATAGAAACGCGAAATCGTTGTACCCATTCTTCACTTGACTGTCATAAAAGCCGCTCACGAAAACCAAATTTAAAAACATCCCAGAGACCAAAAAATACAAATCCCATTTGTCCGCCTGAAGTCATTTAACGACTTTTCTCGTAAAACTAAACACAAATGACCCACAATACAGAAGGCAAATACACTTCATACCGTGAATTAACATTTTACACTTCAAAACTTTTATCGAAAACAACTTTTTGCCAAAATTACTTTTTGTTTCTGACAAATAATTTTTTCATTATTTGTGCCTTTAAAAAAAAAATAATAATAATACTAACAAATTATTATTCCTAAAAAATTGAAAACTAAATTAAACTTAAAAACTACTACAGGGGTTATGCACTAGATAAAATAGCATTAAATGACTAGTTATACGACACTATATCACCTATGTGGGACACTCCCAGTAAACCATGCACCAATAATTAGTAACTCATGCAGTGAAGCTATTCCCAAAGATGGTATGAGAGTAGAAAGCAGAAGAAGAGTAGAACGATAGAAGAAATAAAGATAAGCAAGAAGGTAAGTAGAAAGGAAGAAGCCTAAAACAAAAAGAGAATAAATAGTCTACCAGTTTGCCAAAAGTATACCTTGCCTAGTAATGTGCATGATATTTATTTTACCTTAGGTGGTGTGTGGCTTCTCCGATTTATAAATTAGTTTGGCCCAAATTCCAGCAATCCGTATTAAATCCCCAATCAATGGGATGGAATCACCTAGACAGGATTATCTTCCATAAAATGCTAACTCGGACAGCGGTAGGCTCAACTTGATTAAATCCCCAAGCAAAAACTATGGGACATGGTTCGTCTTCAAGAACCTAAAACCATGTGTCTAGAACCTCCTGAAGGCGGGAGAATCCCCTCCAGGATAAAAAAAAACGGAAACGGAAATGCCTCCTTAGGTAGATTTTGAAATTTAGTGTTGGCAAGACTTAAAAGTACGGGCAAGTTATATATGGGCTAGAGTTCCATCAAAGGTTTCCTGACTGAAACAGCTTATGCTACTCATACCAATGTAGACAAAGTGAAGAAGATTTACCTGAAGTTGATGACCTTTCAACTTAACCTGGCCATGACCATGACCATGACCTAACCTTAATATCTTTGTTTTGATTTGAGACCCAGGAATGCATAACCTAGAAGTGTAAACAAATCCATCAACTAAAACAGAAATCCCAAATTTTATTACCCAGAATACAAATGCTTAACCTTAATTATTTGAAACGAGAAATATATAGAGATGCTAAACACCCATGAGGTAAGTCATAATTTAATTCATACTGAGTACCCATATTTCGATCGGAACCAAATAAAACTGTAACAAGCTCTGGAGGATACTGGAAAAAATGGGAGTCCCGTCGCACTTAATATCTATAATTCAGAATCTCTACGAGCACAATAGTGCAAGCATAAGGATTGATGGTGTTTACTCCGACAGCTTTCAGGTCAAAGCAGGTGTGAGGCAAGGCTGTATACTTTCCCCAATGTTATTTAATATATACAGTGAATTCATAATGCGAGAGGTTTTGGAGGAATGGGACGATGGTATCTCAGTAGGCGGAAGAAAAATCAACAACCTGAGGTACGCTGATGATACAGTCATCATAGCAAGCTCAAAAGATAAGCTTATAACCATCCTAGAGAAACTCGAAGTGACAAGTGAAAGATATGGTCTAAGCTTAAATAAGGGAAAAACGAAGATTATGATTATTGACAGAGGCGGCCAAATAAACGACCTTAATATAGGAGGATATGAAGTAGTGACACAGATTATTTATTTGGGTTCACTAGTTACTAACAAGGGTGGATGCGAAGACGAAATAAAACGCCGTCTAGCAATAGCTAGGAGCTCAGTCATCAAACTTACAAAATTATGGAAAGATACCGCACTGACTAGAAGGACAAAATTGAAAATACTAAACAGCCTTATTTTCCCGATTGCAACTTATGCCTCCGAAACATGGACACTTAAGATGGCTGACAGAAAGAAAATCGACTCCTTTGAAATGTGGGCATACAGGAGAATGTTACGAATACCCTGGACAGAACATCGCACCAACGCATCCATTCTAAATGAACTAGAAATACGCACACGTTTGTCCTCTAGAGTTAGCAGACTGTATCTGAAGTACTTTGGTCACCTTCTACGAAGAACTGATGATTTGGAAAGACTGATTGTTCTGGGGAGGATGAACGGAAAGAGACCCAGAGGAAGATCACCAACGAGATGGGTAGACCAGATGAAACCTTTGGTTGGACTGGGAATACATGAATCCCTACAAGTTGCTCAGGACCGGGAAGCTTGGAGAGCAACGGTAGAAGCTGCTACATCATAATGCCACTATGCCCTCCTGAGGGCCAAAAGGACAGAGAGAGAGAGAGAATGATGTTCACAAATGTTTTATTTTGCTGTCGTGTATGTTTGGTTGCATTAATTCTATGAAATGGAGATGAGTTGAAAAAATATCAAATAATCTTACAAATTTACTATATTATAAAACATAGAACTATAAGATCTACCGTAATTTTCCTTAACTTTGGGGGAGTTAAACTAAACTCGTCTTGGCCTGTTACAGCACTTGTTAATTTACCTAATTGTTTTTTAACTACCTGTACTATTGTGTAGGTATCCTAAAAAGAAATAATACTTTTTATTCACGGTGAACCTCCATGGTTTAGGAATTGTCAATATCAATTTTTAATTATAAACTCTCTAAACAGTGCTTGTTATAGCTCTGGCCCAGAGAGTTATTGCACAGTTATCAGTAGAGTGTATTGCTTAGCCTAAGTGAAGTTTTAATTTTATTACAAACAATTTAAACCTCTTTAAAGCCTTCAGAAAGCCGCGGTTGTAACATTTTGTTGCAGTAGTGATAGGATATACAGAGTGTCCGGGAAAATGTGGGAAATCTCTCGAATTCAGATAGAAAATGAAGAAATAAGATGATAAGTTCCTATAAAATTTTTTCTTACAAGTGCTGCCTACGGAGATATGTGCCCCTGAAGGACGACGCTGAATATCGGTTTTTCTTGAATAACTTTTAAAGTACTTAATATAATTTAATAAAAATGTAATGTGATGGACACTAGTAAGGACCTCTTAAAGTAGTGTCCTTAAAACATATTTAGATTTTTTAGTTTACCAGGGGCGAACTAAGCTTTACAATTTAACGCTTAATCCTTTTAACATCCTTTATGATAAAGACTTTAGAAAAGGAATAATAAACGAATAGTTGTAGAAGACCTATGTTCGCAAAAAATGTGCGTTTTATTTATTTATCGGCACCAAAAGAACGTGTTGTTTTTACAAACGTTACTATGGTACGAACGAAATAAATAAAATATCCTGCATTTTAGAACTTGTTATCTTTCAGATCCTTCACTTCGATATTAATTTAGTGATTTTTGGATTTCGTGGTGAATTTAATTGTGAATTAATTCGAACTATGGAATACACGTTATCGCGTATGCAGATATGCATCTGATGTGTGGTTTTGCGTCTTGCAATACTTTAGAAGTCAGAAGGTTATATCACGAAAGATTTCCTAATCGTACTATGCCAAACCAGAAGACATTTTAACGAGTTGACCAGCGTCTAAGGAAGAATGGTGGGCTATTCCAGTTAATCAGGCAATACATATTACTGACTTTCCTCATAATCTTAGGAAAGTTTGGAAAAAGTAGTACTGATGCTGGTCTGGGAAGAACCGTCCATACGCCCAATTAGGCGAAAATATTTTAAATGCTGTAAATGACACTCCATCAACGAGCACTCGAGAATTATCATCACAGTTTAATACATCGAAAACAATAGTACATAAAGTTCTTCAAGAATAGCTGTTATATCCATATCATTTGCAAAAAGTACATGAACTGATTCCTGAACACTTTCCTCGTAGAACGCAGCTGGCAAGCAGGCTATTTGATCAGCAATGAAATAATGTAAACTTCATTAGCTTTATTCTTTTCACGGATTAAGCAAGGTTTACCAAAAATGGTATCACCAATTTACACAAGACACATGTATGGACTGATGAAAATCCGGATGCCACTATTGTTTCGCATCATACACTTCAGTTCCATTCAATTAATATGTGGGCAGGAATCTTGGGCAATTTTTTGATTGGAAGATTCGTATTACCGGAACGCTTGAATGGACAACTTTATTTGGAGTTCCTTCAGAACATTTTTCAGGATTTAATAGAGCACTTGAAACCCGCCGAAGCACGTACTTCATGAACGATGGGGCACCACCTCATTTCAGCGTTGGTGTGTGGAAGCACCTGATTAACGTCTATCCAAACCGTTGGATAGGTAGAGAAGGACCTATTGCCTGGCCTTCTCGATCTCCCCATCTAAAGCCGTTGGATTTTTACCTGTGGGGACACCTGAAAAACTTTGTGTATGCCGCTCCGGTCGGCACTAGGGATAGGGAAGAACTTTCACAGAAAATCACGTTTAATTGTGATGTGATAAGGACCAAGGCTGGGTTATTGCGGCGGGTACAGAAGTCCTCCATTCGTCGTGTCCGCGAGTGTATTAGACTTCACGGAGCCCATGTTGAACCCTCTTATGAAGTTTTTCAATATTTAACATGCCTCCTATTACACACCGCGCTTTTTTAAATGTTTGTAATTTTTTCGGGTTAAACAAATTAAAATGAAACTTTTCTGTTGCTTGAATGACTTTCATATCACACTTTGTTGTCGAGGAACAAAATAGAAAGCATGGTCCTTTTTATTAAAAATAAACCATGAATTCATTTATTACTCTTTTTCTCGAAAACGGTTCATTTTATCGACAATAAACAAGAGTATCTTTTTTTTAGTCTTAGGTGCAAGCTACCCAAAGTTATTTTTTTTAAAGTCGTTATCATACAGGGTGTTAAAAATTAAATCATTAAGTTGTAAAGCTTAGTCCGCCCCTGGTAAACTAAATAAGCTAAGTATGTTTCAAAGACACTATTTTAAGAAATCCTTACTAGTGTTCATCACATTAAATTTTTATTAAATTATACATCAAGTATATTGAAAGGTATTCATTCCGTAGGGAAAGCCTGTGAAAAAATGTTATAGGAACTTGTCATCTTATTTTTTTATGTTCTATCTGAATCCAAGAGACTTCCCACATTTTAATTTGATTCTCTCAATCTTTCAAAGATTTTTTCCATTTAAATGCTTATCTATTTAAGCCCAACAGGGGCTGAGCCCCCACCCAACTATAATTAAGTTTGATAACATGAAATTTCAAGGGTTTTAATTAAAAAATATAAAAAAAGAAACAAATTTTTTCTTATTTCTTTTTTTATATTTTTTAATTAATTAAGAGATTTAATTGATTAATTAATGTTTTAAAAAATGGCCTATTTTTCCACATAAATTATTATTATCCCTAACTTCTCTAGTTTAACAAAGAATATCACGTTGCGGTTTCCAGTTCCTCATAGTAACTTTTCCTCCTCTACAAGCTGATGGGGTTAGTTTTTTAATCCGACGTTTTGGATTCGAGCGACCATCATCAACTTTTTTATTTTAAATACGGACCTGGATTTTTTATTACACTATTTAATAGCCTTTATAAGTCTAAAATAAAATATGATGAAAAAGTCATATCATAACATTTGATTTTTTTGAGAAAATCCTTTATCATTGAGGAATTACGGAAAAACGCCATCTAGTGGCCACCATCAGAATCAATATGGTATAGTTAAAAGATCTGCGTGTAGAGGAAAAGAAGGGCTTTTTTTCAAGTCCAAGTTGAATAAAATCGGTGTATCCAAAGCAGAGATATCAGCGTTTGAAAGAGAAAAAGTTTGACCTTCTCCCACCACTTTATTATTGAAAATAGAAAAAAACGATTCCTAACTTAAAGTTGCATAATTTTATGAAGAATACAATGCTTTTATTTTTAACATATTTTTATAAAAAAAAATTAAGAGAAAATCGGCATTTCTATTTTGAAAGTTCTTTTACGCCCCCTAGCGGTCATTTTTCGAACTTGAAAATAATTTTCAGCAATTTCTCTTGGCCGCTTTTATCGATATATATTTTTTCCCAAAGTCCTTGTGTTATTACTTTCTGAGATATAGCCGATTACCTCCTTAGGTGGAACACCCGGTACCTACTCATTAATTTGAGGCAACTACTATAACTTAAACTACACTCGATTGAGGTAAGTCCCTTATGGTACCTGTTTTTGGTTGTACTTTTATAAATTCCTTTTAGTTCCCTTGAGGATGACTATATATATATGGTCGAAGCATGTAGGGACAATCGCTGAAATATATAATTTAAAATATATTATTTGTGGAGGAAGACAGAAGTGTTGTTTTAATTTACATTTATTTTAATCTTGTTAGGAGCAGCCAGTGCACATTACTGCACATAAACTCGAAGATCGGCATTGATTTCTTTATTGAGCGTTTGCTCATTTAGACCTGATGTATATACTAGCACGGTGTCATCGGCAAAAGTGAAATAACAGACCTTGGGTTCGGCACACCTTAAATTCAAGTAATAGAAAAGAGTTCAGTAGGGGTCCCAGAACGGATCCTTGTGTCACTCCACATAAATTACTAAATATCCGTTACTCAAACCATTATAACTAATATATTACTCTCTGTGACATAAATATGATTTTACTAGATATGATTACCCCTCTAAAACCGATTCGATGTAATTTATCCAATAAAATGTCAAGACTTACAACATCAAATGCTGAGGTCCACGAACACTGCCATGTTCTTCTCATCCAATGCTCGTGAAATTAAATTAACGAGGTCTACAGTGGCACTCAAAGTGCCACTAGTTTTTACCAAGCCATACGAGAATTTATCCATCTCAATATATTTATCCATAACATTCGTTTTCTAATTAACTTTTGAATAAAATGTTTGAAACGCACATTTATTATAGTTTTGCGCCCTTGTACGGCCTATCATTCAGTAATACCCTATGTGTTTTACCTACTTCTGCAAAATAGTTGTTTAGACTATTTCATTTTGTTGTGCTATTATTAAACTATGTATTTTTTATTAGTTAAAAAAGTGTAAAAAACATAGAATGACCCATTTAAAAATATTTAGTTCTAGGTCGTCCCGCTTTTGTGATGCTCGGTAGAAGCTTACGTATAGCAAGCTTACTTATAGCATAGTTTAAATAATACTATATTTTGTGCTTATAGTACACACGCATAGCAAGACACTTATATTGAACTTATATTTTTGTCAATTAATATGTTGATTTAATTCCACAAGATGTTCCCTTCCCCATTAAAATGCTCATTAATTTATTATACTACTAATTATAATGATTATTATAAAGTAGTAAAGGATCAAACGCGTGTGTCACAGGAAGGTTCCAACACATAAATTATAATTCCGCAAACAGCGGGGGACTCCTAACCACAAAATAAAAGAAAAACAATGTGTCATCAAATATAGGTATCAGAGAAAATAATCTATAAGAGCCGGAGAAAAGGAATGCGTTGACATAAAATCGAGAATTTCTAGGAAAGGGCCCTAAACTAACACAGACATTCTTTTAGTTTTTTAACGGGCCGACTTTCTGGTTAGATGCGATTGTTTACGAATTATTTAGGCTTGTAAAGTTGAGAAAGATGTGAATAGCAAAGCATTTTGAAGGTAAAATGGAGGGTTCATTTAATGTCGTCCGGTCGGCATACTTGCATGATTAAGAACTATAATAAAAGGGAATATTACTGAATTCTAGTATATTCTTATTTGCCTACAGTTATAAAGCGTGTAACAAGACTCTGGAACACTTTAAATATCTTCAGTGGCGTAATTACTGTCGATTTAGATGCCTTCCACGGGGAAAAATAAGCCCCTCTCCTCTATCCCCCCCCCCCCCCTATTACTTTTACAACAAGGAACAAAAACGAATATTTTTTTGCGCTAAAACTTATTTATTCATACAATGGATTCTTGTACAGGGTGTTCTATTTTTGATAGTTTTATAGGGTATCTCGAAAATCATAAGGAATTTCATAAATCTGATATAGATGTTATGAGTTCTTTTTTTAAGGAAACAATTGCTGCCAAAACAGATCATGGCTACCTTGTTCCCCTGGACAGCTACAGGGTGATTTTCAAATTTTGACGGTTATTAAAATTCCATGTAACTTCTTTGTTATTATAGATACGAAAAAACTGTAAATTGATAAAATATGTAGTTTTTTCCGTAAAGTTCAGTGGCGTAGCCAGTTTTTTTTCTACCTTGTTTGATTTTTAAGAAATTGACCCAACTTATATTTTTTCTTATGGGACACCCTGTATATTTTCAATTACGTTTATTCTGCTTACCATTAGCTTTCCAAATATATATACATTTTTGCAGTTTTCTAAAGAAATAGCTGAGTAATTTGCAAATTACTTTAGATAGGCCTATTTTGCACATAGCAAGCCCCGTTAGTAAGAAAAGGCAAAAGAATATGTATGACTAATAATTTTTTTATATGTTTAAAACTTTGAAAATATTTACTTCATCATTTAGTGTCACCAACTTTGGAAATACATCGATTTTGTATTTTTTAAATAAAAGATAAAGCATAGAAATATAGATCTACAAAACCATTTTTATTTTAAATAAACAACAAAAAAATATACATAACAATTACAACAAATGCTCAAATTGGAGCCCATTGGCATCGATACATAGCTGGCATCTTCTACGAACACCATTCAGGGAGTTCCGAATATTCAGGTGTTTTATGCTTCTTAAAGCGGCTTCAAAATTTTGTCTTAGTTCTTCAACCGTATTACTTCTGACGCTGTAAATTTTATTTTTTAAAAATCCCCAAAAATAAAATTCTAATGGGGTAATATCAGGTGAACGGGCTGGCCACCTAATAGGTCCATTATTTGCAAGCCATTTTTCTCCAAAATTGGTGTTTAGGCAATTTACCACAATGGCTGCGTTGTGGGATGGTGCACCGTCATGCTGAAAAAAAAGCTTTTCCCTCTCTTGTAATGGTATATTGTCTAAATAACTGATGATATGTCTTTCCAAAATATTCAAGTAAATCTCGGAATTTAGATTTCCTTCAAATATTTCATAGGCTAGAACTCTATTTCCCAATAGAGCCAGCCACACATTAAATCCAAATCGACCCTGATATACTCTATTTACTTGCTGATGAGGATTATGATCGGCCCACAGATGATCGTTGTGGCGATTAAATATTCCGTCGCTTGTTACTCGTGTTTCGTCGGTCCAGATTATTTTGGTTAAAAATAATTCATCTTCACGCAACATATTTAAATACAAATTGCAAAACTGAAGTCTCCTCTCTGAATCACCAGGATGCAAATGATGAGTTTTTCGAGGTCTGTAACATTTAAATTTGTTAGTTTTTAACAGACGGGATGATTTTGAGGGTACCACGCCAATATCTTTCTCAATATTTCTAAGTGAAGTGGTCGGATCCGCAGCCGCGCATGCCAATACATTAATGGTTTGATTTGCTTTATTTTCCTTCTGATAGGTCTTTGGTCTTGCTTTTGAAAACGATCCATAATTAATAAGGTTATTTTCAAGCCTTTGAAAAATTCTTAAATCAGGTTGCTGCCGCTCCGGATATCTTTCAAAATACAAATCAGATGCTGCCCGACTATTTTTTTGACACTGAAGAAAACACTCTAGCATATTATATTTTTCAAAATTTTGGAACTTTTCCATTCTTAACCGCGTATATTAACTTTGCTTTATGACAAATTAAAGACAGACTGATATGTCTATAAATAATTTAAAAAAATGATTTTGTTATCCATGGCTTACTAAGAGATTTTTAAATTATTATCTGGTAAAATGTAAAATTTGCAAATGCAAAGAAATTAGTAGATAAAAAGTCATCATGCATTTATAGAAAATTTCACTTTTAATACAAAAAATATAAAAATAATTAAATAATTATATGAACAATTAAAAAAATTATTATTTTTATTTCTTTTAAACATAATTTTGGAAGAAAGCTATTTTAACAAATTACAGAAAATTGGTCGAGCCTTGGGCATAGTGTTGATAATAAAAAATTAATAGTTTTTAGAATTTTGTATTGCATGTACTAAAATTGAGATATGACATTTTAGAAATGGTGAAATAAGACTTACTCTTTTGTTTTGCTCCTACCTGCCATCGCCCGCTACGAAAAATGAGGAAAATTTATGAAAATCGCTAATTATCGAATTATTTTATCAAAAAACTGATTACAAATATATATATTTGAAAAGCTAATGGTAAGCAGAATAAACGTAATTGAAAATATACAGGGTGTCCCATAAGAAAAAATATAAGTTGGGTCAATTTCTTAAAAATTAAACAAAATAAAAAAAAACTGGCTACGCCACTGAACTTTACGGAAAAAAACTACATATTTGATCAATTTACAAAAAAAAAAAAAAGTTTACAGTTTTTTCGTATCTATAATAACAAAGAAGTTACATGGAATTTTAATAACTGTCAAAATTTGAAAATCACCCTGTAGCTGTCCAGAGGAACAAGGTAGCCATGATCTGTTTTCGCAGCAATTTTTTCCTCAAAAAAAGAACTCATAACATCTATGTCAGATTTATGAAATTCCTTATGATTTTCGAGATACCCTATAAAACTATCAAAAATAGAACACCCTGTACATTAAGAAGGCGTTATAGATTACTAAAATCCTTCTTGCGAACTTTCATATTCGCAAATACATTAATACAATTGGAAACGTCTAGATTTCTTGCTTTTAGTTTTCAATAGAAATAATGGCTAAAGAGTTCAACCCTTCTTGTCCCATAGTACTTCTCAGCTAATTTTTGATCAGTTACAATTACGAATAAGATCTTTCTGCGCTTGATACTGTGACTGCCATATTTAGAAATAAATAGCAAGCAGTTATTATTTCTGTGAAACTACTGCACGGAGATAAATTTCGGATCAACAGGTATTCAAACATTTCGTCGTTTTCATATTCATTAAATCATCTCTGAAGCAAGTTCTGAACGATAACAATTGGTGAAACGTCTTCTAAATATTCAGTATAAAAATCTTCACCAGCGCTAAATACTTCATCATCAGTCGATTGAGACAGAAAAGCAGCCCAAATTCGATCATCGCTGGAGTACTGTTCGCATATTTGGGGCTCTGCTTCTAAACATACCCTGAGATTGTTAGATTTCATTCAAAGAAGAGCCATTCGCTTGATCGGTGACCATAGTCTGACAAACAACCTGGAAAGCCTTGAACATCGAAGGCAGGTTGGCGACTTGAGTCTATTTTACAAATATTTTCATGGTAAGTGTTCAACTGAGGTTGCCCGCTTGATACCACCCAGAGCGGTGCATGGCAGAAATACACGACTAGTCACTGTAGCCCACCAGTACGTGGTTCAGCTTAATGTCTCTCGAACGACACTGTTTCAAAATTCTTTCATCTGGAGAACGTCATCACTCTGGAACGACCTCCCTGAGATCGTGTTCCCCAACGAGTATAATCTCCAAAGATTCAAGACCAACGTGAATCGTTTCCTGCGCACATGCACCGCTCCCAGAACGCCATAAAGGATTTATCCTGCAGTGCTGGAGAAACAACGCGAAAAACATGCACGATTTCTCTGAGGCTTGCACTCCTTTTTCGTAACTGCGTAATTACAATGTCGACAGTTTTATAAAAGACTTTTTTCTAATTTTGTCTCGAAAAATAGATATTTCGAACGCGCTAGCGAGTTCGAAATATATCTATTTCGAACTCCGAATTTTATTTTTTAAAAGTTGGCATTGGTTATATTTAAATGTTTTATTCTGTTGACGTCTGACGTTTCCTGTTATTGTTATCCATGAGAAAAGAAAGTTTTCGGGATTTCTCTGGTAAAAGTTGATTTATCGTTTTATTAGCAATATCCCTTAACTCAGGGGGAGTTAAACTTAGATTATCATGCTCCATATTTTTTTAATTATAATTATGAACAACTCTATGAAATATTAAATCACAAATTTCGTGACAATGACACAAAGAAAATATTATTTATTGTCAAGGCTACTATGATAAAAAGAAATTTAGAGTATTACCAACATAGAATTTAGACACACAAATTTACAAAATTTGAAGGGTTGATTTTCTTTTTAAATATGTATTTTCTTATTGAAAAAAATACAAAATAGAAAAAATAGTATAAAGTACGTGTTTTATAAAGCAGTTAGAGCACTTGTCCCGTTAAAAAACTCGCCGCAAGCGGCTCGTTTTTTAACATGGACGCGTGCTATAAGATGATGCTTTATAAAACATGTACTTTAATATACTATTTCTACACCTATATTAGTAAACATTGTTTTGGGTACAGTTCACCATATTAAGTAAATCCTAAATTCCTAGTATAACAATCAAACCACTGAAATCGTGACATTTATCTATCTTGCGTTTTGAATATTTGACAGTGACATTGTCATTATTTGAAATTTATGTATGTAATATGTAAGGTATGTAAGAGATGTAAAGCCGGCTACGGACGATGAGCGATAATATAATATATATTATAGCTCGGCAGTGAGCTATAATATTATATTATATTATTACTGCAGCGGACTAGAATATATATATTTTTTATTTTTCTAAATAGTAGACTGATCCAGTGAACTATATGGTGTAGGTGCGAAAATGGCGAAAGTGAAGTTTAATGACTCGTTATTGCTAGATACCATTGATAGCTCATCAGAAGATAAATCAGATGCTGAAAGCGACAATCTATTAGCAATTATGGCATTATGGTTAGTAACCAAAAAGAAACACCAAGATTCTGGTTATCTAACCACATCTTATCAAAATACGTCAAAACATGTAAACAACGCCGGTTTGCTTTCTTGGCGGGCAGCGCGACGCAAGAGGGGGGAAATATATATCCCAAAAATCGCTCGGAAAGCATATTCGTTCTGACATGAAATATATCGCTTGGTATAGTCGGGATATAGATATATATTATAGCATCAATGCGCGGCGACTTGCACTTCTTAATGCAAAGCGATATTTTTATAATATGTGAGCTATAATATATATCATATTATAGCTCATCGTCCGTAGCCGGCTTAAGAGTTGTAGAAAAAGTATAGTACGTATTGCGTGTTGTATAGCAATAACGCACTCATGTAATTACCTCAAGTTTTCCATTCGTGCGTCATATGCTTTTTACAACACTGAATACGTAATATAGATACCATTACTCTGAATTAATTCTCTCCATTTTCAATAATGAAATGACCACTTTTTTCATCAAACTGTTTTTTAGGACGACCCATTCTTTTGACAGTAAATTCTGTCGCAGTTCGCCATTCTTTCGCCAAATTTTTTCTTCAAACTATCAAGATCTTTACGCAAATTTGTCATATTTACATAGGCTCCATTCAACAGTATGGCAGCTTTTTTGCTATTTTGTTCTGAATTCTGTAACTCTTTCGAGGCGCAATCTAAAATATTCAAAATTCTGCAATTGCATTTTTGTGCTATTCAAGGGGCCCCTTTAGAGCCGCGGGGCCTGTGTTCCGTGGAACACAGTGAGCACTGGTAGTTACGCCACTGAATATCTTTAATACCGTTACCCCGACTTAGCTAAAATTTGGTATCTGTATGTAAAAGCTTATGGCGGAGCTGCTAGTGATATTTGCAATCTTTTCATATCTATAGTTTTTAGTACCTAGATTATATAAAAAAAAAATATTCAAAAAAATGAATCCTCAAAGAATTCCAAACAACTTTGACATCCTTACTTATTACCCAAACCTAACCATTTTGTGCGCAACTTAAGGGGAAAATTTCTCATGGCATTCTAAAAGAAAAAGTTAATATAAACATGTGTCCGAAGTTGTCCCGTTTTTGATATACAGGGTGTTAAAGCTTTTTGAAAAAAATCGTTTTTCCGATTTGGTTGAAACTTGGTACCGTTATTCATAATGATAAGGGGCTTCCTTAGCCCTAACTAGAATAAATTTATTAAGTCCAGTGGCGTTACGGGGAGCACCTTAACGACCATTATTGACAAAAAAAAAATTACGACATTTTTCTAATTTTGATATTTTTTCGGATTTAGCAATAATACAACTTTTTTGTTCCTTAATTTGTTTTCGTATTTTGCTTCGTTTTCGAGAGAAAAAATAAAAACCACTTTATTGCACGTACAAAAAAATATCCATGCATTTCAAAATTAATTAAAATATTTAAATCAAAAATAAATTTTTTTTTTTTTAAATAATGATACAAAAAAAATTAAACAGTTAACCAAAGGAAATGTTGAAAATGGCCACCTTCAGATTAAACGCACGACTGCAACCGATTTCTTTTAAAAGACTAACACCCTGTATAGCTAAATAGAGAATTATAGTAAATTATGTACCTAGGGTGAAAAGTGAGCCATTATTTACCGAGCACTTTTATAACCTGAGGCGCGTAGCGCCAAGGGATATAATGTGCGAGGTCAATAATAGCCTTCTCAACCGAGGTATATAGATATAGAATTTTTTCCACTACTAACCTATAACATCGCCATTATTGACCGATTATTAACCTTATAAGTTATTATTGACCATGGTCAATAATAAGGCATTAAAATCCATTATTGACCGATCTTCAAGAATCTATTTGAACGCAGGTAACTGGATTTTTTGATTCTACAACATGAATTCATAAACATAGATAACCTGAAAGGTGGTTTTTTGTGGTTTGGCAACCAGATAATTATCAATACATATTAGATTATTCGAGATGCTTAATACTGTAAAATATCGATACAATCAACATTTTTTCTGCTTCCATCCTTAATTCTGGAGGTGTACACATAATAATATCACTAACATATTCTTCGCTCATATTTTAAAAAAACGGAAAACTCGTGAAATCTGATGACATAAATGAACAAAAATTGACATTAACAAAGCCACCTGACAAAACAACAAAATATTTTGCCAATTCCAAAGCGCAGGTAACTCGATTAAAAAATATACTTATGTATACATATATGCTTATACCTAACTATAATTTTTTATAATTATTAATACTATAAAGGTAAATGTCTTATAAAAATTTGTAGTAGTGGAAAAAATATTATATTAACCACGGTTTAGACAGCTTATAGCCCTCGCGTCTTAAATCCCTCGTCGCTCCGCTCCTCGTGATTAAATTTAAACTTGCCGCTCGGGCCATAATGATGGCTGTCTAAACCTTGGTTAATAATATACTATTTTCTACTACTAACAGCCGAACTAACACCAAGAGACCTCATTTTTATTTTAAAATTAGCCATTTCCTCTATTATTCAAACATATCGAAATATCAAGTAGCCTGGGGCTCAGTTGTCAAGGCAACGAATAAAACAATTGAAACTGATGGGTTTCAATAAACGTCATTATTCTAAAACAATTATGGCCACCTTTTGAAGGTTTTAAGTAAAAGTTTTACAATAAAATGTTAAAATATGGTTGAAAATCTTAGCGACCAAAGCGACAGTGATTTAGAAATGGAAAAAATAAAAAAATACTTGGCTAACCAGCCGACTGACATTAGAAAACTATTTATTTTATACCGCAAAGGTAAACATCATAGACAAACTATTGGGTACAATACTATTAGTACAGTACCATATGTTATCACTCAATTTCTAAAATTACAACATCCTGAGTGTTTTAGACTGGTCATTCTTTACGGCGCAGCTCTGCAACACTTCTAGCAGAAAATAGAGGAGACCTACTAAGCCTAAAAAGGCACGGTGGATAGAAGTCGGCGACACTAGCTGAAGGATATATTGAGGAATCGATAGCGGACAAGAAGAGAATAGCCAAACTAGTCAAAAACCCATCTTATCCAATGAAAATTTAAATATACCCTCCACTTCTCTCGCACGTCATGATGGTCTGGCAGAAAACTTACAGGCTGATGACTTAGTACCAAGTGTTAATGAACGTTCACGAATTATCAAAAATATTCATAAATCTGAAGTAAATTTACCTATAATAAATAATGGTAATTCTATTAATAGTGAAAATACAGCAGTGCACATGAGTTGTAATAACTGAATTCAATCAACTATTATTTTAAATGATTTTCATAGTTTTTGATAATTTTCATTAGCTTAGGACATTTTCTAGAGTTTATTTTTCATGTTCACTTTGCTAAATCAATAAAGTTATAATAAATAATAAAATAATAAAATCAGTGAATTTCTTTAAAAAGATAAAAAATCTTCATTATTAACCTAGGTAAATAATGAATCATCATTATTTACCTAGGTTAATAATGCACTCCTTCTCATTAGACAAATGAGGTAAATAATAGAGTTTTCTCATCTTAGTAGTAGAAATAGTATATTATTAACCAAGGTTTAGAGAGCCATCATTATTGCCCGAGCGGCAAGTTTAAATCACGAGGAGCGAAGCGACGAGGGATTTAAGACGCGAGGGCTATAAGCTGTCTAAACCGTGGTTAATATAATATTTTTTCCACTACTACAAACTTTTACAAGGCATTTATCTTTATATTATTAATAATTATAAAAAATTATAGGAAGGTATAAGTATATTTTTTAATCAAGTTACCTGCGCTTTGGAATTGGCAAAATATTTTGTTGTTTTGTCAGGTGGCTTTGTTAATGTTAATTTTTGTTCATTTATGTCATCAGATTTCACGAGTTTTCCGTTTTTTTAAATGAGCGAAGAAAATGTTAGTGATACTATTATGTGTACACCTTCAGAATTAAGGATGGAGGCAGAAAAAATGTTGATTGTACCTATCGATATTTTACAATATCAGGCGTCTCTAATAATCTAATATGTATTGATAATTATCTGATTGCCTAACCACAAGAAATGATGTTTTTCTAATTTTGTTTCATAAGAAATCTGTTACGATACCGTTTTTAGTATCGAAACAGATCTATTACGATACCGTTTTTTTATTTTTTAAAAGTTGGCATTGGTAATATTTAAATGTTTTATTCTGTTGACGTCTGACGTTTCCTGTTATTGTGATCCATGAGAAAATAAAGTTTTCGGGATTTCTCTGGTAAAAGTTGACTCATCGTTTTATTAGCAATATCCCTAAACTCAGGGGGAGTTGAACTTAGATTATCATGCTCCATATTTTTTTAATTATCATTATGAACAACTCCATGAAATATTAAAACACAAATTTCGTGACAATGACACAAAGAAAATATTATTTATTGTCAAGGCTACTATGATAAAAGTAAATTTATAGTATTACCAACATAGAATTTAGACATACAAATTTACAAAATTTGAAGGGTTGATTTTCTTTTTAAATATGTATTTTCTTATTGAAAAAAATACAAAATAGAAAAAATAGTATAAAGTACGTGTTTTATAAAGCAGTTAGAGCACTTGTCCCGTTAAAAAACTCGCCGCAAGCGGCTCGTTTTTTAACATGGACGCGTGCTATAAGATTATGCTTTATAAAACATGTACTTTAATATACTATTATGAATTCATGTTGTAGAATCAAAAAATCAAGTTACTTGCGTTTAAATAGATTCTTGAAGATCGGTCAATAATGGATTTTATTTCTGACCGGTATATTATTAGCTTATAAAGTCTTAGTTACGCGGGAATTATAAGGGTTATAACTCCCTTGGGATATTAAGAAAAATTTGACATAAAATCAAACGATTGACATTTAATGTCACTTTGATTGTCATCTATTAAACATTTATTCCACTTTAAAAATGAACAAAATGTTACTAAAATCGGTCAGAAATAAAATTATCTATGTATCACTGGAATTATAAGGGTCTCAATTACCTCGGGCAATTGCTGTCCCTCGGGCCAAAGGCCCTCGGGACGTAAACTTTGCCCTCGGTAATTAAGACCACTATAATTCCCTAGATACATAAATAACTATCAATGCCTTATTATTGACCATGGTCAGTTATAAGGTAGAGAATAGTAGATTCTAACCGAGTAGCAGACTATATTTTCTCCACGACCAAAAAGTACGAATAAAAACAAATAAAATCTGTACAAAGCAATTAAGTTATTTATTCGCAATATTCGTAATTTCAGGTGGAGTATTATCCAGTTCCATATCTGATTCATCCGATTTTTCACTCATTTTTTGACTTGCACTAAAATTTGTCTGAAAATAATTATTATAACGCGGCCATTTTTATCTGACACTGACAGTTTCGAAATTCATGGCAACCTATGTCGTTTAGATCAATTACAGAATATTCATTCCGTATCTTGTTATGGAATGAAAATACACGCAAAACGCATAAGAAGCAAGTGTTTCAGAATAAATATTCCAACTCAAGAGCGAGAATTTTTACATTCTATTATCAAAAATGATTTTGGAATTATTGCATTCAGTAATGGTCGTGGAAAAAACCATTTCGAACTTAATTAATCGGTCAATAATGGCGATGTTATAGGTTAGTAGTGGAAAAAAAAGTTTTATAAAACTAAAAAACAATATTCTAAAAACTTCATCTTTGTGTCATAATAATATGTCACAAATGTGATACGTCAAATTACTCGTATAGATGGGCGCTTCATTTATAATCAATAGCCCTGTAGATAAACGTACTTTTTGAAATACACGTCGGATATTATTTTCTACGCGCAGTACATTCTTTATTATTTTTAGTATTTAAAAATTTAGTCAAGGTATAATCATTAACTGCTCGTTTGCTTTCTTAAGGCATTTGACGATTTTAAATCTTTAGGACAGGTAATAAATATTTTATTTGCTTTTTAAACACAAGAATTCTCCAGAGTAATATTCAATATTCATGTTTGTTGTCAGTATCTTGCTCACATGTTACTATAAAATAACTATTTAGCGACCGACGAGCCACTCCCATTAGGACAGCGTGTACAGTTTAGATATTAATTAATATCTAACACGCATTTTTTCTTTTACGTAAAAAACAAAAAATGTTTCCTTTTTTTTTCGAAATTAAAAATAGATTATTTTTTTTTTAATTAGTTGTAGTTTATTCACAAATCAATATTTGTTTACATTTTTTTGGTTCTGTATATTGGACTAACTTTAAGGGTCCGTTCATTGTATCTTGCAACTTTTCAATAAAAATTAATTAGTTATACTATGGATAGTAGGGATGTCAATCCCGGGATCTCGGAAGAAAAACCTGTCTCGAAAATATCGGAATTAGACCTGTTATTCCGGGAAAAATACCGATTTTTCATGCACATATTACTTTGCTTCATTTCACTATTTCGAAACTAAAGTAATTAACACGAAAGCCGACAACGTTGCTGCAATGCAATCAGGAAACATAACGCACCGCCGCATCCGGGAATCACCAAAGGTTTAATAACTCATCTGAAAGTCCATAAATCGATCTTTTGGATAAACGTCTTAAGAATGAATCGCAAGATGGATCAAGTTCATCAAGTGCTGGGACAAGTAAAATAATCGAATATTGTAGAGTAACTCAAAAATCAAAGTCACGGTCTCAAGTTCTAATTTTTTGTATTGGTTACGCGTTTCACCCTAATCGGGCAATCATCATCATGTTGGATGGTTACAATAAGTGAAAAGTCAAAAATATACATAACTATTTGATATTAGTAAACAATAAATTTGGACAACTCGATGTAAGTAGATTAAAATTTATTTTTAATGTTTAATTTACTAATTTGGTAGTTGTGGATAGGTCAATTTTATTTGTAATACTTTTTGAAATAAAATGTCAAGTTTTAATTGAAAAAACATCGGAAAGAACATCGCAAAAAATATCGATATTAACGTATAATATCGAATAAAAAAACATCGATATAAACATCGAGAATCGAAACACAAAAATCGATGTTTTCAGAACATCGATACATCGTGCGCAGTAGTACAACTAGTTAGTATATTGTTCGCGATGGCACCAACTGTTTTAAAAAAGGAAATAGCTACTCTAGTAGTCGCTTTATTTTCAGTAGATAATACCAATAATAAAGTAAAACCACGAGAGCAAATAGTAATGCAAAAAATGGTTTCCGCGAAGACAAATTTATTCACATATTAATTAGCTTAAAGAATTACGCACCACTAAACAATTATATTTAAAAAATTACCTACGAATGGGTGACGATTCATTCAACACATTATTAGAGTTAGTACGGCCAGCAATTACGAACCAAAATACAGTTCCGAGAAATGCAATTAGTGCCGAAGAAAGATTGGCTACCGGAAATTCCTATAATGAAGACCTTAAATTCAATACAGATGTGTCACCTCAGTCCATAGATATAATGATATCATGCCACCAAGTCGACAACTAAACACACACATTCAAATTTCGCATATATTAAACCAAGTTATACTTTATACATTATTTCGTTACCATAATTACATAAGGTCGTATGTTCAAATTAGTAGTTTTGAGATAAATAGACTTGTAAAATTGGAAAGTTTCACTGTACAATATCTTCGCATTAATGTCAAATATAACTGATTTGATTTTGGATTCATTATTAAGAGTTATATTTTTTACGTTACCGTAGTCAAAAAACTAATTTATTCAAGAAATTTTGAAAAATTAATTCACATACGACCTTTTATAGTAAGTAAAAGTGAAATTAAGTTGTTATTTACAACTTTATGCCCTATGTGCAAGGTTTTATTTTATAGCAAAAAATAATAGAAATTCGATAAAAAAAAACATGAAAGTAAATAACTAATCCCTACGAAACTTTTGATAGTATAATGACTAATATTTTTAAGGTAAAAGTGAATATATTCTAGCGGTGATCTTGATAGATACTTTGCTAGGCGTCGTATATACCTAATAATAATATTATTGTTAGTGATAATAATAGTAATAATAATAATAATAATAATAGTAATAGAAGAAGCAACGCCAAGGAGTCAAACAAGAACCAGTACTTCGACCGCCGAAGGTGCTGAGCAAGAGCTACAGCCAGTGCTCGCCCAAGCGGGACGTCCTAGACAGCGCATGAAGTGGACAACAGCCATTAATGAAACTATAATGCGTACTTTTTACAGGGTGACGCAACTAGGACAAGATACGACCGGATACCGTTAAAGACTGCACGCTGGTTTCTGCAATACATACCAACAACTCCAAGTCTCAGAGCAAAGAGTAGCAGATCAGTACAGAGTAATACTCAGAAATAGACTCATTTCAGAGACCAGATTAAACATAATTAAGAGAGAAATTGAACGACAAATCCAAGAATAAGAAATTGGCGAAGAAAATGCAAGAAATACAACAGAAGCGCCACAACCGGAAGACCAAGAAAATGAACAAGCTGAATTACAACCTAAAGATCCAGACCAGCAAGAAGAACAGCTGATCGAAAACCCACGAAAAAACTATCAGCTCGTCGAAAAGCTGGCTATGGACATGAGAAGAGCTGAAATGAAATACGAAGGCACAGATCCACTGTGTAGATCACCACTACCCAAGCGAAACTCCTCGAAAAAACTAGCAGCTACACTAGAGGTAATGAACAACCGAATCCTACCAGAGTATGTTACAAGAGCAACATAATTGGAAGCAATACACACAGTAATATACTGGGTAGCATTAGCAGTAGCCAAATCAACTGGAGCGAAAATAAAGCAAAATGACCACCAGGCAGCCCGAATTCCCGCATGGCAGCAAAGATTCCAGAGGAAAATAGAAGCGCTCAGAAGAAGTATTGAACAGCTTAAATCTTACATAAGTGCAGTCAGATCAGAAACAGTACTACGATCTGTAGAAGCTGCAAGGACTCAAAACAGGATTCACTCGAGTCAAGATGCAGAAAATATCTCCCCAGCGAATGTGTAATATGTATGCACATGCGACTTTATGTGATACTCATATGACTAATGTGCTACTGATTCTCGTATATTATGTTCACCTGACTGTACATACGACCATCTTCCATATTGTAAAACTTATTTTGGCACATACGTGATTTAGGTATTAGTAGTTTTTAGATTTTTCCGTTAAAAATCACTTACAACTTTCAGTCATATTGTACAATGGACCATTTTTACATAATATGTTGCTGTTAATATCTCAAAACATGAAAAATTTCACATACGACCTTATGTTATTATGATAGCGATTTGATCTGCAACGCCACCAGAGGTGGATAAAATGGTTTTTAAATTTTCATTTAAAATATAAAATAGAAAATAGGCATTTTAAATAAGTTTCTATGGAAAATGCTTTCTCTCTATTAACGTAGGGTACATACTTTACTTATTACGTAACACCGAAAGTACCACCGCTTTCTATGTTTCGAAAAACATTGATAGCTTTAACTATCAATAATTTTTAAAGCTTTCATCCGTCATTGATTTTCGTTTGTGTCTCATAATCATACCAGAAACAATAAAAAACGTTATTATTTACCTAACCATTCCTTATTAAGCAATAATATAGTATGAACAATCAGATTTCTTGTCATAGCTATATTTGGTGACATTGCACAGTATAAGCTCCAAAAACTTTGATTGTAAACAATTTTATACCTGCATAAGAAAAGAGTGTTTCCACTGGTGCTGATGAAGGTAATGGCGTATTGTATTTCATGAAGAATTTCTTTATATCAGGATACTGATCCAAAATTATCAAATCGGTGCTTTCATTTTGTAAATATTTTAACGCTTGCAGTTCATCCATTGAATCTCGTTCGTTAATCAGGTAAAATCGGGTTACCTAAGTCCTCTAACTATTTTAAATAGAAAATTGTTCATTTATTCTATTTCAAATATAAAATAGAAAATACTTTTTTCGAAAGTATTTAAGATAGAAAATAGAAATGCCATTTTCTATTTTGCATAGCTATTTGAAATAATTTAATTTCAAATAGTTACCCACCTCTGAACGCCACATACTGTACAATTATTATGGTTCGAACGGTCGAAGCAACTAAGATTGTACAACTTGTTGTACACACAATGTGGACTGTTCAAGTAATCTAGTTCCTTTGTTGCTAGGGCTGTATGTTATCATGCGTTACTATTAAACAAAAATTTGTTGGCACGTTTGTAATTGTTACAATTTAAAATTTTGTCTCCATATAAGTATTGTTTGAAATAGTAAAATACCAATTAAGTAGAAAAAAAATTTCATTAATTCTCACCGAAGTACCCGAACATTAATAAGTAACTCAAAACTTTATTGCAACTATCCCAAGCACGTTACCTTTTGACAATGGCTCTGTGCCTACGGCATCGGGTTGTTGTCAAAAAGGTACTTTCAAAATCTCGTAGTTATCAATGCTCTTGGACTCTTGGGATATTATGGATGATGGACGTGTTAATTATCCAAAAGGCATACTTAAATGAAAATGTATGTGATGAGCTAGCACATTTTGTACTACACTACACGAGAAACGAAGATGGTAGCAATATTTTAATAAACCTCAAAAAACTTTAACCAGCTGCATTTTAATTGACTGGGTTGGTTAAGTTGTTTTTGTTTCCTAGCATAATTTGCTTTGACAGTTCTTAAACTATTGAACTGTCTCTAAAATCTGCGTATTGTTGGATATTTGTATCCTGAAACAAATTGAGATTAATAGTAAATTAATATCACTTACGAGAAATTAATCCCTGGGTTTTAACAATGTAATTCATTCAACAGTGCTTGTTACCGGGCCGACAAGGAAGATTCAGGGAACCATGAAACAAAGTAAAATATTATTGATCTGAGGAAATACATATTTATACAGTGTACCCAGCGGTGGGTCTCTACCCCCTTACTTCATCCTGTCTATATTACATTGCTACTATCTCATACATTTCCATTAAATTATATCATATTGTGATATTTAATATATTTTCACCAGCTAGCTAGTGTCACTCTAAAATAAGTCGAGGCTTTTCCGGACACCCCACTGCCGCTAAACAGCTAGCATCCCAACAAATTGAGTAAGGGGCACAGTTTATGTTCCCCGTTACCTATTTGTGTCAATCGAGTCACAGTAAGTGGACCCCTAACTTACTTGCGTGGCAACGACTCGAAGGAACGGCACCAGTGAATCTCTGTACGGGGTTTCCTGCACCAGGGTGCAATATTGACCACGTAGCGTAGATTTACAGGGTGTCCGGGAAAATGTGGTTAATCTCTCGGATTCAGATAGAACAAGAAAAAATAAAATAAGATGTAATAGATATAAATAGAGTTTCCTATAAATTTTTTTCTTATACTCCCTCTCTACGGAGATATATGCCCTGGAAGGACGCCGCTGGAAATCGGTTTTTCTTGAATAACTTTCAAACTACTTAATATAATTTAATAAAAATTTAATATGATGGACAATAGTAAGGACCTCATAAAATAGTGTCCTTGAAATATATATAGCTGTTTTAGTTTGCCCGGGGCGGACTAAGCTTTACCACTTAATGCTTAAATTTCTAACACCCTGTATGATAAAGATTTAGAAAAGTAAATCTAGGTAGCTTGCACGTTAGACTAAAAAAAAGGTACTTTCATTTATTGTCGATAAAATTAACCATTTTCGAGAAAAATAATAATAAACGAATTCATGGTTTATTTTTAATAAAAAGGACCATGATTTCTATTTTGTTCCTCGACAACAAAGTGTGATACAAAAATCATTTATACAACAGAATTTCATTTCATTTTAAGTTGTTTAATCCGAAAAGATACAAACACGGGCACGACGAATTGAAGACTACTGTACCCGCCACAATAACCCAGCCTTGGTCCTTATCACATCACATTGAAACGTGATTATCTTTAAAAGTTTCTCCCTAGTGCCGACCGAAGTGGAAAGACCAAGTTTCTCAGGTGTCCCTATAGGTAAAAATCCAACGGCGTTAGGTCGGGAGATCGAGGAGGCCAGGCAGTGGGTCTTCCTCTACCTATCCAACGGTTTGGATAGACGTTATTCAGTATTCAGGTGCTCCCGCACATCAACGCTGAAATGGGGTGGTGCCCCATCGTGCATGAAGTACATGTTTCGGTGAGTTTTAAGTGATGAGTGCTCTATCAAGGCGTTCTGGCAGTAAATACGAATGGTCCAATCAAAAAATTGCCAATGATGCCTGTCCCGATATTAATTGATTGAAATTGATTTTGATGATGAGAAACAATAGTGGCATAAAGATTTTTATCAGCCCATACATGTGTTTTGTGTAAATTGGTGATACCATTTTTGGTAAACCTTGTTTCATCCGTGAAAAGAATAATGCTAATTAAGTTTACATTATTTCGTTGCTGATCCAATAGCCAGTTTGCAAACTGCATTCTACGAGGAAAATCTTCAGGAATCAGTTCATGTATACTTTTTGGAAATTATATGGATATAACAGCTGTTCTTAAAGAACTTCATGTACTATTGTTTTCGATGTATTAAACTGTGCTGATAATTGTCGAGTGCTTGTTGATGGAGTGTTATCTGCACCATTTTAAATATTTTCCTCTAATTGCGGCGTCCGTACGGTACTTCTCAGACCAGCATCAGTACTATTTTTTCCAAACTTTCCTAAAGTTATTAAGAAAGTCAATAATATGTATTACCTTATTAACTGGAATCGCCCACCATTCTCCCTTAGACGTTGGTCAATTCGTTGAAATTTGTTCTGGTTTGGCATGGTACGATTAGGAGATCTTTCGTGATATAACCTTCTGGCTTCTAAAGCATTGCAAGACGCAAGACCATAGATCAGATGCATATCTGCATACTTAATAAACGTGTATTCCATAGTTCGAATCAATTCACAATTAAATGCACCACGAAATACAAAAATCAATAAATTAATATCGAAGTAAAGAATTAATGTGTCAGCGACGTGAAAGATGACAAGTCTCAAAATGCAGGATATTTTATTTATTTCGTACCATAGTAACGTTTGCAACAACAATACGTTTTTTTGGTGCCGATAAATAAATAAAACGCACAGGGAGGGCCTGAAAGAAAAACATGTATAGGAACTTGTCATTTTATTTTTTCGTGTTCTATCTGAATCCGAGAGATTTCCCACATTTCCCGGACACCCTGTATATACTCATCCACATTTGCAAAATAGGTACCACATATTAACCATGATTATAAGGCCTGAATCTTAACATAGATCTATCAACTCAAACACCAATATCGGCATTCCCAAACCACTCCTTCACATCACTCTCAGTACTCTCATTTCACAACCCAACTACTCCCGTTCGCACGGGAATCACGGAATAATCTCTTATGTCTTCCTCTCTTTCTTGTTTTCACTCGGCCTCGATAATATGCACATTTCGTGGACATTTTAAGAATACACTGCCTTAAACGAATATGATTTATTTAAGAATAAGTATTACTGTCCTTTACATGTCCAAAAACAATCCTGACTTTGGCTTGAGGGCTAAACAAGCGGCTTAAATCCAGCTCGACGATATGCATACTTTTTATGTGCAGGTTCCTGATAGTTCTAGGATAGTAATGAGTATTGACACAAATCCCAACGTAGCTGTAATATAATAAAACATTTTCCTTAATCTATTCCAGTTTATCTAATATGTAATTTATTTTTGACTAATTATTGTAACACGCAGAAGTTATTCAATATCTACAAAATTCGATATGTGCTGTTGGTTGATGTATTGTAATATTTTCGTTCCTGATAAAATTTTTCTCGTCTTGCAATTCTAGACTCGTGCTATAATCGTGTATTACTATATTGCATATCACACTATACTTGTAATGCTATCTAACATTAACAGAACGAGAGCGTATTGTGATAGGAGACGAATGTTCACCAATTTATTATTTATTGGGTAAGGGTTATTATTTATTATTGCACATAACAGTGTTCGCAAGTAGTGAGGAGTAAAAATGGGAATATTATTATCTGCAATATACGCGGTGGAAAGACATTATATTTTAAAAATGTATCTTTGACTGGATTCCATTCGCTTCATCGGGGACCATGACAGATTATGGTCACCTATCACCTTAATACCAGTACACAATCTCGGGGTTTCTTTTTCTGCGCTCGCATATATCCCTACCCTTACCTGCGTTTTAATTCTACGCGGCCTCGCCTACAGCCGAACTCCGGGGCTGGAAAGGGGCTGTGTTGGAGCTTAACTGTTTCACATTTCTTGATTGTGTCTGGTTTCTTTTTCATAACTGCGCTGTATGGCAGTTATGTTTTTTGGCAGAGCGCTTTTCGCTGGTTCATTCTATTTCGAGGACACGTTGCCCTAAAGCGTACTGGTTTGTTCAGGTTAATTACAGGTGTAACATCTTCGGACCGTCTGGGCAACGTCTTTGCTGCAACAACCTTGGAAGCTAGAACATCGAAGATATGTTGGTGACATAAGCTTCATTTACATTAGGGTAAAGACGGGTAAGAGCGCGCATCTGACAAGAGTACGCAGAGCCAATATTTACGCATTATGGTGAGATAGAAATATATTAATATAACATGCAGTAGTGTCTGGGTCAGTCATTTGTTTACTGTTTTTGGCGATTTATCGGGTGCTAATTAAAGGAAATAGAGGTACAAATTCATTCTTTACGAATTTGTTATAATTATTTCGGAATTATACTTTAAAACTATGGCCTGTCTATCATTTTATTCTAAATATTAAAACTCTGTTCTTTAATGGCCATTTATAGGTTAGAATTTTATATGCGTATGATTAACGTTTTTCTTTCAGAAGAAATTAGGCAGCGTTGCCAATTTTTCGTTATCATATCTGCTAAGAGTGCGCGTTTCATAAGCGGTTAAGAACACGCCCGCACTCTTGGACGAATGTGCGTACTCTTGGACAATAGTTCAAATTTTATTCACTTTTAGACTTCATTTTTGGCGAAATGGGGAAGTATGAGAGGAAGACGGAAGAAAATTAATATTTCCTGAGGAAAACCTTAGAACAGCAAGGGAAATAATTGAAAATGGAGAAAGCCAACGACAAGTAGCACTGTCTATAGGTACAAAGGAATCTTCTCTTAGAAAAAGACTAAAGGCTGTAAGAATAAAATTATAGAAAGAAATCGAAACATACATTGTTCCTAATTTCATTTCTACACAGAACTATAGTACCTAGCAGCCTTGGTCGGTTTACACCAATTTTTACAAAAGAAATGGAAATACAATTGGCAGATCATTGTCGAATCTTGGATTCACTTTTTTACGGAATAGGTAATAACAATCTCCGATGTTTGGCATTTCAGTATGCTGACCTCAACCAACTTGGTCATCTTTTAATACTGAAAATAAAAATGGCTGAAAAAGACTGGGTGTATGCATTTTGTAAAAGACAAAACCCTTCTTTACGCAGTCCTGAAAAGTGCAGCGTAGGAAGAGCTATGGGGTTTAATGAAGAACAAGTCCGTCCATTTTATAAGAATCTAAAAAAGGTGTTTGTCGAAAAAAAAATCCTTCCCTATCTCGTGTTCAACATAGATGAGTTGGGCCTTTCTTCTGTTAATAAACTACCTAAGGTGCTCACAACAAAGGGAAAAAGACTAGTTGGTAAAATTGTATCTGCAGATAGGGGCCAAACAGTCACGGTTGTTTACTGCATGCCCCCAACAGGGGTATTTATACCACCGGCCATTATTTTTCCTCGAAAACGTTTGAAGCCGGAATTGTATTATGAGCACCAATTGGAACATTGGCAATGATTTCTGACTCAGGTTACATGAAGTCTGATATTTTTATTGACTGGTTAAGACACTTTGAAAGTTTTGTCAAATCCTCTGAGAGGGACCTCTTATTAATCCTAGACAATCACGTGTCACATCGCTCTTTGGAAGCAATACTGAATTGCCGAGAACACCATATTATCTTGCTTTCCTTGTCCCCTCATGCAAGCCATCGGCTACAACCACTGGATAGAAGCTTCTTTGGTCCCCTAAAAACCGCTTATTCTGCTGAAGTGGACAACTGGATGACAAGTAGTCCTGGGCAGGTCATAAACCAGAGGCACATAAGTGAGCTTTTTGGGCGCGCGTACCCAAGAGTGGCGACTATTTTAATAACTCAAAACGGTTTTAAAAGCACAGGGATTTATCCATATTCAGACAATATTTTTAGTGATGATGATTTTAGGCCCTCGGAGGCTATAGACACAGTTTTGACAATACCACAGGTTCCGCTGAATTTAGTTCAACAAAAATTAATAAAAGATAAAAATATCGATAAATCGAAGAATTTTAAATCAAGTGAGAGCGGGAGTGGAAAACAAAATGAGCCAGAAGCCTCAACAAGCATCAGAGTTAATATTTTGTCGGTCCCTAAAGCTAGTTTTGGTTCACCATCTAATACAACAGTTGTCTCGCCTTCGCGAATTTATCCGCTTCCCAAGGCGACTACCGAAACTCAACAACGAAAAAGGCGGTCACAGAAATCAGAACTTATGTCGGAGTCCCCATTTAAATATGCCCTATAAGAAAAAGAAGATAACCACAAGTGTCAAACGAAAAGTGTTAGCAGGCTTCTCAAGAAAAGAAAAAGGAAATATTATGAAAGGAAAAAAGAAGGAAATCAGGTATGGACTTGAAGTGCGCGGCCCTAGTTTCAATATGGCGGAGAATGAGGACGACTGGATTATGTGTTCATAGTGTAACCGTTGGTATCACGTACACTATTCCAGTTATGAAGAGCAGGGACACTTTTCAAGCGACGTTTGTATTACTTTAATAATGCGCTCTCTTACCCGTGCCTCACTTGCACTCTTGTACGACTGGGCGGATAAGAGGGCGCATTTGCGTTTTTTGCTTAATTTGGCTTTTTCAGAAAAAGTATTATTGCGTTTTGTTTTTTTACTGTTCTATTATATAGTAGCGTGGGTACTTTCGTTATTTTAATATATTTTAAATATCCTTTTTGTTCCTACTCTTTGTAATAAATTATTATTCCCTAAGTGCGTGCTCTTTCCCGATATTCCCCGATATTCCCCGATATTCAATATGTTTTCATGGCAAAAAATGTTTAATTTTTTGCCTACTTGATTCCGCCTAGAGTAGCAACATAATTACATGATGAACTATTGCAGCCCACCAGTACGTGGTTGAAGTTAGTGTTACTCGAATGACACTGTTCAAAAAACCCTCCATCTGAAGCACTCCATTACTCTAGAACGAAGTTCCTGATATCGTGTTCCCCAATGGATACGTATTATCTCCAAAGATTCAAGAATCGCTTTCTGCGTACACTTGCCGTCTGCAGAGCGCATTAAAGGATTATTCCGACAGTCATGTTAAAAAGAATACATATAGGTACACCTAGGTTTACTTTTGGTCTAAGTTTTGTAAAGACAAGTCTTAATTTACATGCAAAATTCTCGTTGTCATGGGCAGTAACGTCAACAACATTAAACAAATTGAAGATACTGATGCTCCTCTTCTTTGGGTTTCTATCCTTTGTTGGCAACCGTATTGGCTATATTCATAATTGTGTGTAGTTATTGAAAAAGGCCATGAGATTTGTTTCCCTCCTACAGTTGTTTTTCCAGGTACTTTTTCCCTATAGTACTAATTGATGGGATCTGTTCTCATCTCTCAAGTCAACCATTTCATCTCTAACACGTTCTGATGGCACCATTGTGAATAGTAGATGCAATCGGGTTCCCTCTGCGACCAAACAAGTGCATTCAAAAATCCAAATAAAATAATTTTATAAATAAAATTCAACATTACTCACATAAGTGTACATTTTTTTTTTGTCACACTCCTACGGACTATGTTTTGGAAACAATCGCCTTTTAGAATTTTGTACACTCTATATAAAAAATGTTAAAATTGCAAATAGATATTTTTCTTCTATTGAAAAGCGTTTTTCGATAGTGTTCATAATTTTGATCAAAATTTTATTCAACCTGAGAAAAAAATAAAAACCGATTTAAAAAATTACAATTTTTAGTTTTTCTCGATAATCTACCATTTCTATATTTTTTAGGTATAGGAAAATTGTTAAGTTGATAAGACTTTTTGTTTGCGAGTTATTAATTTTTAAAAATGGGAACTTTTCAATTTTCAGAAAATAAAAAAAAAATCTTGTCATTTTGCAATCTTGCCCAAAAACTTAACAGTTCCGAAGACAAAGGTTCTCTAAAAAATTAGAAAGTTTTAATTGATTTAATCGACATTTGCGACCTGCATCGAGTGACATTCCTGGCACCAATTCATTTGTACCTCGTTTAACGTTGATTTTAGAGAAAAATATGGCCTTCGTCTTAGACGAATTCAGACGGATCTTCCAAGTCGACAGCCATTTTTCTATAAGTTTAATGTGACGCTGCAACCTCTAGATTATCAACCACGGTTGTTTTGATTTCATTGAGTTTTTTTTTGTCCATCTTTCGGTATATCGTGAGTGTATATATTGTACAGCATCGGAGATAGAGGTGAGCCCTGATGCGTTTTATATAAAAGAAAGCGCGCATGCCGACGGGACTGCAAAACTTCTATTTTCAAGAAATGAAGCCACAATCTTGATGATATAGTTTGGAACTTCAACCTTATTAGCTTTAATATTAAAACGGAGGGGCTCCTAACTAAAGTGAGAGCATACGGAATGTCGATCCGTTCAATTTTGTTCATGGCTGTCAAGCTTTTTTAAAGACCGTTGCGATTGGTTCCTCATGGTTCTATATTGTCGCCCACCCTCTTTTTACTATACATCAACGATCTGTTAAAAAAAACTAAAAATCCTATTGTTTGTGTCATCTTTTACTTTGGATGCTCGATCATCGACATCTCAACAAGGACTTGGAAGCAATTCTGTCTTAACCAAGTAGAATTTAACTCTTAAAAACCCAGGCGGCAGTTTTGTCCAAGAAAGTTAGTGTTGAAGAACCGAATATAGTAATAGCGGGACAATCCCTTCCCTCGGCTTAATCAGTTCAGTTATTGGGCATTAACTTGGGTAGTAATATGTCTTGGCATAGTAACGCTGCAGCCATTGCTAAGGCAGCCTCGCAGAAGCTTGGAATACTTCTTCGAACTAACAACCTTTATACACCCCAACAACTTTTGATGCTCTGTAAAGCCCAAATTCGACTATCGCTAGAGTACTGCTCGCATATTTGGGGCTCTGCTTTTAAACATACCCTGAGATTGAAAAATTCCATTTAAAGAAGAACCATTCGCTTGATCTGACAAACAACCTAGAAAGCCTTGAACATGGAAGGCAGATTGGCCACTTGAGCCTATTTTACAAATGTTTTCATAGCAAGTGCTCAAGTGAGGTTGTCCGCTTGACTCCTCCAGGAGCGGTGCATGGTAGAAATACGCGACGAGTCACTACAGCCCGAGTATCATATCCAAAGGTTCAAGACCAACGTCAATCGTTTCCTGCGCATACGCACCGCTCGTAGAGCACCATAAAGGATTGATCCTGCAGCGCTGTGCCTGATCATAAAAAAACATTATTTGAAAGCTTTATCACTTCGAATTTTTTTAGGGTAATAAAATAGGCTCCGCACAGTCTGATTTTTATAACAACTTTACATAAAATATATCACATTGTGAACGTTCATTAATAAAATTCTGCAAATAGTGCGCGGGGGTCCTAAACCGCAAACCAAAATGACTTGTCATCAAGCCATCAGAATCTATTAGACGAAGAAAAATGAATCATGTTGACATTAAAGAGCTTTACTAAGAAAATGCCTGGGTTACTGTTTTTACGTGTTTATGTAGGTGGTTAAAAAATTCCACAAATTCGACTCATAACCCTTAATTAACGAACTTGACGTAATTAAAACAAATCTGTCAGTATTATCAATCTATGAAATGCAATATACAGGGTAAGGATTTTAAAGCGTTACAATGCAAAATCCGAAAAACGGCTGGAAATATTTTATTCAAATTTTAGGGCGCCCGCGCCGATAGAGAGGTTGGGGGACAAATTTTTCTTTGATAATTCTATTCTTCGTCAACAACTACGTAAGTAAGCCGAAAATTGTTACAGTTACTCTACTGGTTGCTTAGTTCCGAATTTTTGAATAAACAATTAAAACTATCATACTACCACCACATATTACTACCTTAAATTTAACGACAATCGTGCTTCAAAAGATGTTCGTATAATAATTCCCATCTATACTTCTAAACATTTTCAATTCTTTTTTGGCACGAGTAGCGCACTTAATTTAACATTTGAGAAGTTGCAAGAGGAACAAACAAAAATGCTTGTCGAATAAGATCATATTTTCTGGTGTGGTTGGTGGTATAGCCATAATTTTATCTTTTGTAAACCCCCACAAGAAAAAAATCAATGGGACTAAATCCAGTGACCTTGCAGACCAGTTCACAGAACCACCACGACCAATCCATCTGTTTACAAACATTTAATTTAGTGTATCTCAAGCTTTTCATGTAAAGTATGGCGGGGCACCATCTTGCTGAAACCATAGTTCTTGCTGATTTGCATTATGACCCAGAAGTTGTGGCAAATCATTCCTTAAAAAAATATTGTAAATATCTCCATTCAGGTGACGGTCAGAAAAATATGGTAAAATGACTATGCGTCTATACCGCACCAGGTATTAACCGACCACGGATGTTGATTCGGCACAATTCTCATCCAATGACGATTTTGAGGTGCGCAATAGTGTAAATTTTGCCGGTTGATCTTCATCATCGTATGGTTAGTTTCTTGAGTTAGTCTGATTAAACTTTTACTCTTATTATTTATTGTGATTATCTTATCGATGACTATTGGAAGTTGTTTGGTTTATTGATTATAATTTTGAATTTGAAGATTTAATTGGGTCGGAATGAATTTATTGAGTCTGGTGATTTTAGTGAGATTTTAGAAATTTAATTTGATTTAAAATTTACTGCTTTAATCTAATTCTGCACAGATTTTAAGGTAGGAGCCAGTCTCTTGGGTATTTATGTTTTTGTAGAATATTTGAGTGTATATTATTATGTGAGTTGATGATAAGTGGATTTAGCGAGACGTCAGTTCTACGAAAGTATTTTGTCAGTAATTTTGTCCTGTCCATGCGCATGTCTCTATGTAATACGTCTATTGACATGAATCTTGGCGCATTCGTAATAATTCGAAGTACTTTGTTTTGAAAAAGTTGTGTCTTGTTACGTCTAGTTAGTATAGTTTACGGTGCACCAGGTTGGTACACCGCAAAGTAAAACTGGTCTGATAATTGGTTTGTATATTGTAGTCTTAGTTTTGTAATTAATTTTGCTATTGGCACAAAGCAGCGGGTATACTGCACACATCTGCTTTTGTGCCTTAGCAAGCCGCTCATTCACGCACTCATTCCAAGCCATCTTTTTGTCGAAGATTAGGCCAAGATATTTAATTTTGTCGCTCCAAACTATCTGCCTGTTGTTAACTTTTACTCGCGATCTTGGTAGCCTTGTCCTCCGCTTCGAGAAAAAGATGGCTCGAGTCTTATCTTTATTTAACCTCAACTTCCATTTATCCAGCCACTCTTGGAGGATAAAAATGTGGCGTTGCAGACGCGAGACCACGATTTCGGGTCCCATTGAGGTGGCGGTGATCGCAGTGTCATCAGCGAACAGATATAGTTCCGTTGGTGGATGATGCGGAATATTAGATGTATAAATATTAAACAGTTTGGGGGCGATAGGTGACCCTTGCGGGACCCCCGCCATCACTACTCTTGTAGAAGATGTAGCATTTTCAAATGACACCACGAACTTCCTGTCCTCAAGGAATGATATAACAACTCGAACTAGCCAGTTCGGCATGCCTAGCCTTATCAATTTAAGTGTGAGGCCGTCGTGCCAGACTTTGTCGAACGCTTTAGAAACGTCGAAAAATACTGCTCTAGTCGACATGCGGCTGTTAAAACCTCTTAGTATATTGGTTGCCAGTCGTGTTGTCTGGCGCACCGTGCAATGAGCAGCTCTAAATCCGAACTGCTCAGGTGGTAAAACATCGTTGTCTAATACGAAATCGTATTAAATATTAGTTTTTCAACTACTTTGCCAAGGCATGATAATAGGCTTATCGGCCTATAACTGACAGAAAACCTTAAATCTTTACCAGTCTTCGGTATTAACAACCGGTTGATCTTAAATTAATAAAAGCAAAATTTGTTCACTCAATACAAAATTTAAACTTAAAATATTCCTGATTAATTTAAATAATTACCTGACCACAATTGATAAATGTTGCTTACTTCGTCAGAAAATATTACCATCATATGGTATATGGTCAAAATTGTGCTTATGTGGCCATTTCGTCACTGGTTTTTGTTTTTCTTTTTATGATAAACACAGCATTGCAGGATAAATCCTTTATGGCGCTCTGCCTGGATTCTGGATTGTTGCTCGTTTTTAACTGGTACCGCTAAAATTTTATCGCCAATTTAGGTCGTTTGTGCATACTTAAGTAACCTCATTAGTTGTATTCTTGGGTACAAATTTTCTTGGTTGGGTATATTTTTGTCTTGCTTCTTCCTTCCTGCAACTCCTTTGCTATTATACATTCACGGTAGTTCGCAAGATCGGCCTCTGGAGAGTTTAAACATTTCGGTGGAGTACCGATCGTTTGGCTTCCTACATTTTGCTGCTAAATGATTTCCATCACATTTACCATAAATCGCCGCGTGTTGGTAGAATTTTTGAGTATGCTCATATTGCTGACTATTATTATTATGATACTATTCCTCGGTGCTTCAATTTTTGCTTCATGTGGCATATATACTGAATTCCAATTTTTTTTCGTATTTTCAAAGGTAAGCATGTGGATTATTTTTTCTTGACCATTAACTTTAGTCCTTTCGATTTTATTAACCACTTCAAGAACCTTAAAGCCTCTGCTTAAGAGGTCTGTAAGCCGGTGCGTGTGCGGAGGAAACGATTCACGTTGGTCTTGAATCTTTGGAGATTTTACTCGTCGGGAAACACGGCCTCAGGAAGGTCATTCCAAAGTGATGACGTTCTCCAGATGAAAAAATTATTAAACAGTGTTGCTCGAGGAACACCAAGCTGAACCACGTACGGTTGGGTTGCAGTGGCTCGCCGTGCCGCTCCGCTATGGGTGGAATCAAGCGGGCAACCTCAGTTGAGCACTTGCCATGAGAATATTTGTAAAATAGACTCAAGCCGCCAACCTGCCTTCGATGTTCAAGGCTTTCCAGGTTGTTGGTCAGATCATGGTCACCGATCAAGCGAATGGTTCTTTTTTGAATGAAATCTAGCAATCTCAGGGTATGTTTAGGAGCAAATATGCAAACTGTACTCCAGCGATGTTCGAATTTGGGCTTTATAGAGCATCAAAAGTTGTTGGGGTGTATAGAGGTTCTTAGTTCGGAAAAGTATTTCAAGCTTCTGCGAGGCTGCCTTAGCAATGGCCGCAACGTGACTATGCCAAGACTATCCAAATTGACGCCCGATAAATGAATTCATAGGAATCGAGTGTCCCCTCATGACTATATCCGGTTCTTCAACATTAATTTTTTTAGGAAAGCTGCAGCCTGGGTTTACTTAGCGTTAAATTCTACTTGGTTACTGTCACCCCAGGACACAATTTCTTCCAGGTCTTTGTTGAGATATGAGACCTCTTGCTGCCTATAGAGGTGTATATTAGCAGCCGATGTCCGCGCAACTAAAGTAAAAGATGAAACAAGTATGCTGTCATCAACGAAGCTATATAAACACGGTGTTACTTAATGATAGGCCGTAATTCCAATTCCTGAACTTTATTCAAGTAGAAAAGTTCATATAAACATGTGCCCTAAAAAGTCTGGTTTTCAAGATACAGGGTGTCAAAGTTAAAAAAAGAAACGGTTTTTTATTAATATCTTAAAGATCCTTTTGCCAATGTGGCAGTGTTGTTCGTTGTGATAAGACGCTAAGTTAGCACTAACTAAATGATACTTATGAGTTTCAGTGGCGTCCCGGGGGCAGTTTCACGAATAATATTGACAAAAAAAATGTACGCCACTGACTTGTGTCGGCCCAGTAACGACAATTGTGGCGATTCACTAACCATTTAAGAAAAAGGTACACTCGTCCGAAAAACACACATTAAATAGTAAATTAGCATTATTAATCGCTCGTTCAGTCATAATTTCGCAAAATTGAGAGCGACGATCATTGTCATGATGCCGTTGGTTAAACAGCTTCGCGACCCGATTTCCGCATTCATTGTTTTTGAAGAAAATTCAATAATTTCTACTCTTTCTGCAATTGAGTACACCATAATTGATAAATTTAATAGGTTCAATAACTTGGAAACATTTCAACCACAAGTCACAAGACAACTATCTATCAACTACCTGATCCAATGCGAAGCAAAAACCCGATAACTGTTATCTCACTAACACGAGCCTAAAGAACCTGGAAATGACCAAAAAACCGCGAATTCTTTTTAAATTTTCAATAATACGGTAAGTTTTAAATCGATTTTTGTATTTTGCGTCAAACGTATTGTTGATATTTCAATGGTCCATATTCTCTAAATGAGTTGATCGATTTTCAAAATTTAAGCAGCGATGTATAGAGAATTAAGAGCCCTTTTGAATGAGGTGTCACTTGACCCCCATTCTCATTTGAAAAAATTGGGAGATGAAACCCCCACTCAGGGGGTTCAAGGTTTTGCTATGATTTTCGCGTCAAAAGTTGTCTCCCTGACAAATAAACTTGACGTGGTTTTGGCTTTTGTCGAAAAGTCCTTTCCCAGCCTGTAATGCCTTGCGGTACGTTTTTAATGGGCCACCCTGTATATAATGCATATAGTTAACAATCCTGTACTTTTTAAGACAGACCTACACGTTTCGTTACATTTCAATTTCTTAATAATTCTTTTGGATCATCAATATATTTTGAATTTGATTAACCCTTCCCCAAAATATAGTTCCGTATTTAATGCGAGCTTCAAAGTTAGCAAAATACAGGATTTTTAACGTTTCCTCGTTCATATAATCGGCAGTGACACGAATACCATAGAAAATTACATTTCGTTTTTCCAAAATACACTTGACATGATAGGACCAATCCAGAAATCCTTTAATTTGTACACCCAAGAACTTCATATTTTCAGAAAAACTAATAAGACTTATATTCGTCAATATTAAACTGTACTGGTTTTTGTAGGATGCTGCCTTTGTTGTAAAGAAAACTACATTTGTTTAATTTTTATTTCTGATAAGTTTTGAGAACCGACTTGTAACTGTATCCAAAAAACTTCTGAATTCATAAGCAAGTTGATCAATCTTTTTGCCCCCTATAATTAAGTTAGTGTCATAGGCGTAATTCATTATATTCTGATTGGCTTCTATTACAGTGTTTATCGTATCATTGAAGATTAAGTCATTTTTATATGATATCTTTATTAATAATTATTAACATCATAAACGTACTAAAACCTACATAAAACCTTAGTTACTCATAATACATTAGTTACCATAATTTAATACGTTAGTTACGAAAGCATAATACGTTAGATACCAAATAATATTAGAACTATTTTTCATGAACATGTAAAACAATATTTTGACAGTTTTCAAATTTGATGGATACACATTTGTCTTTAACGTCCACGATCTTAGGTATGCCCTCTGAAGACTGATTAATGACCGAGAAAGCACTCCTTTCGATTTCGTGCGGTTCCCCAGTGCCTAATCCACTGCCGGAAACATCGCCGATTTGAATTTTGCGAGCAATAGAAACTTTCTTATTCACACTTTCTTCTAAATACCCTCTAGCAACCTTCGCCGATTCCCATCCACCAAGTTCTTGTAGGTCTGATATATCTCCTCCAGCATTAACAAGAAAATTTGCCGAAGATCTTCTAACGCAGTGACCAGTATACAAATTAGGATTTTCAAGTGAGAGATACTCAGCTATTTTTTGAGGTGTTTTGGAGAAGAAATGAATGCCGCAGGGCTGTACCGTACATTTCCCTCTTCTATATGATACAAACAATCTTTGGTGAGTGACATGGTCTGGCCTTAACATTGCGTACTTTTTAAATAAAAGCACAGGATTGACTTCGCCGTCAAATATCACAGCGAAAATACGTTTCTTGTGGGTTTTTGAGTCGGGAATAATAACAATCAGCTTGTCCTCTAAAACGTCAACATCTTCCGTGGTCATCTTCGCTAATTCATTAGTTCGACAGGCTCCTCCAATTCCAATTAAAAAAGCCACTTTCATCATTAAAAACTTCTCGTCTGAGGCAGAACACACAAATTCGTTGACTTGTTCTCTTGTAAATACTTTTGATTTTTTTGCTCTATATCCAACATTTTTCTTCTTGATGAAACGTATTAAGGCGCCGTATTTGTCGATTTCCACTCTTTCCTTCAGTTCTAAAGTCGCTCGTAACATGGAATATTTCGGCCATAAGGATGAAGCAGAGTATTCCTCAGAGAGTTTTGCGAAATACGCCAGCAATACCGTTTCTTCTGCACCTTGAACATGTACTTTGTTTCGCCACTCACAAAACTGCCGATATTCTTTTTCATAATGGATTTTAGATTTGTCCGGAAGCAAGTTCAACCTTATAGTGTTGGCTGCAGCTAATATATCGTCAGGAATATCAAAATCTTGCATAATTTTAATGATGACTTTTTGAAATGCCAAAATGAAACGACAAAACACCTTGTTTTTATTTTCGCATCGCCGTTGTCAATGATACGATAAAGCTTTGAATATAACTCGATTATTAGCGATTTAACACCGTCTCGGACATTGCGGGTGACTCGGCTGTCGCCTCGTCACCTAGCAATGTCCTCGACTATTATAAATCGCACAATAATCTCGTTATATTATATTAATAGCTATAAAGTCGTTTAGAAAATCAATCAGGTTTGAGCGTGGTTTGTGTTAATTTCGATTAGTTTTTGCAAATTTTTAAGTTTGCCATAATATGCACTGTTAAATGTAGATAATAGTATATTGTTTTATTAGGAGTAAAACCAATACTTTTTACGACGAGTCTGAAAGTTTCCGAAGTTTGCGAAAGTTGCTTTTACTACGAATAAAACACTTTTTTTTTCTTCAAACGTTGCGTCGTTAAAATATAAAAAGATAAAAATACAAATTTAAAATTTTTTTCATTTAAAAATGTGAAGTTTCGAATTTTACTTGCTAGCGTTGCTATGGATTTATTTTATTATTGTATTGTTTGATACCGACGCATAATTCGATTTGACAGGTGTCAGTGAATCTTATTACAAGCAATTTCCAAGCTTTAATTTCCTGTTTTAAAAATACCATTTTTTTTAATCGAACATTTTACTTTAAATAAATATGTCAGAGTCAGAATTTACCTGTACGCCCCCGGACGTTTCCAAAATTGCAGCAGATGTCGTGGACAATTTGTTGCCAACCAAATCCAGTAGTATTTACAAAGCTGCGTTCAAAAGATTTCAGAGATAGTGTAATGAGAAGGACATCAAAAATAATAATTCTGAAAATGTACTCTTGGCGTATTTCTCTGAACTGGCGAACAAACAAAAAATGAAAAGTTCAACAATGTGGTCACTCAGGCAAGGGATAGACATAAGCAAGTCTTTGAAACTACGTGCACTGTTAAAAGAAAAGAATCAAATTTAACTTTATTTTTATGTCCCAGAAAGTCCACTCCCGTTTTTTTGTTAACTTAACTAAACCTGCTTAAGTCAATCAGTAACTAATGAAATATGTTACTATTTTAACATTAATCTGATTTTATTCTGCAGTAAAAATTACAACTTAATTAGTTAATTTAACACATTATTTATGTTAATATTAACTTATTTTATAAATCGTATTGCTAAAGTTACTGCACAAAAAAATCACCTTAACTAATTGCGAAAAGTTACGTTGAGACAACTCTGCAGTTAACTTTAATTTATCATAGAAGTATATTTTACTGTTTCTTTTAATCATATTAACACCTCGTCCTGAATAAATATAACTTTCATACGTGATTTATTTCGATTTTAAGGCATAAGTTAAGATAAATACTTAAAAACATCACTTTAAATAAACCAAAACAGTAGGTTTAATTATTGTTTAGAAAGTTGTATTAATAATTATATTTATAGGTAGTTTTAGTTTTTGAAAAATTGCTTCACACTTATTAACTCAACTAAACCATGCTTTCCCTTTCAAACTTTGCTGCTGAAGAAGTAAATTCATCAGTTTTTGAAATGAAAATGGCATTAAAATGTTTTTAACAATTAAATATATTAAAAATAAATGGGACATAATCTAATCTTAGAAAACTTAAAAGAATTAAAAAAATATATTGTTTTAAACAAATATTCTGTTACCTATCTGTACCTATAGTACAGGGTGTCCACGATAAGGAGGGCCTCTATGGGATCTCGGTTATGATAAAAGTAGCGTGGCGTCAAGCTATTATAAGGAAAAATGAATTTTAATTAGATAATAAATAAAGCAATACTCACCTATGACCGTCAGTTTAAATATTTCAACCGGGTGAACACGTAGGTATATACAAACACTGCAATTATTAAAAATCTCTCCCGTCCAAACACGTCGAAGACTGGAAGAAAATGTCTTGGTCTTGACTTGACCAGAGGGTGGGAGAGACGGCGTCGGCGGAAGTCGGAGACAGACAATTCGCGCTGGATAGATATTTAGATTTACTCCTTTTTAATGTAGATTTTACTACTAAATAGTTCTTAGCAGCATATTCGATTATTACTAAAATGTTGATTTGACACACTGCGTTGTTGTTAAAATGAATATTATTTTATGTTGAAACAACTGAGAAAAATATATTATATTAAATATCTTTTAGTGTAAAATCTTAACTAAAAAAGATGTTGACAATGATTATAGGCTTAATCAAAGTTATTAGCATTTAATTCATTTTAATAGTGCATGTTAATATTAGTTAGCTGTTATGTTAAAACGACTTCCAGAAAAGTTACTTCTTAAAATCTGATTTTTACTGAACACAAAAGAGTTAAAATAATTTTACATTTTAGGTTAAATTTGATTTATTTTAATTGACTATAAATTTTTTTGATTCTCATGTCCAGGATTTCTAACAGTGTGATTATTTAAAGAAGCCAAATGAAGGCTACACTCCCAAAAAAGCTAAAGTGTTTACCAGGGAACAATTCGAAAATTTTTTATCTGAAGCTCCTAATCAGAAGTATTTGGGAATTAAGGTAAATTTATGCAGGTGCAGACATTACGTGTTTAAAGCGCCACGGGGGATGGAAATCCAGTAGTGTTGCTGAAGGGTACATTGAGGAGTCGATGACCAACAAGAAAGATATTGCAAAAAAAATTTTACAACCTCATTTTACTGAACCAATCCCTATTACCATTGACATATATTTAACAGCAAGTGGTTTCACGGAGTGTTTAACGCTAGAAAATACAAAAACAAGTCAGGATCGCAACATCGCAACTCCTTGTGTTAATTTTTTTGGAGCTACAATAAATAACTGTACTTTTAATCTGATGTTTAATAAATAGTTCATTGTTGTATTTTTTAAAAATAAATAAATAACATAATAACATTATTTATTTATGACACACACACTTTTTCTTCCGCTCTCAGCGGAAGAAAAGTACTTTTACTTCCGCTACCTATAGCAACCGTCTACTGTAAAAGAAGCAAAACTTTAACGTCAAAAAATTAGTAGAAAAATGTCAAGTTTATTGACGTTTGAAGAAAAAAAAATTACTTTCGGGAATATTATTCAAAAGTGAATAAGTGCATGCCTCTTTTTATTAAACATACCTATTAGGTATTACTTCCTTTTTAATTGTTTTAGTTTTAACATGGTTCGTAAAATGGAAAACAAAAGTACTTTTACTTCCGCTACCTACAGCAACAGTCTACTGTAAAAGAAGCAAAACTTTAACGTCAAAAAATTAGTAGAAAAATGTCAAGTTCATTGACGTTTGAAGAAAAAAAAATTACTTTCGGGAATATTATTCAAAAGTGAATAAGTGCATGCCTCTTTTTATTAAACATACCTATTAGGTATTACTTCCTTTTTAATTGTTTTAGTTTTAACATGGTTCGTAAAATGGAAAACAAAAGTACTTTTACTTCCGCTACCTACAGCAACAGTCTACTGTAAAAGAAGCAAAACTTTAACGTCAAAAAATTTGTAGAAAAATGTCAAGTTTATTGACGTTTGAAGAAAAAAAAATTACTTTCGGGAATATTATTCAAAAGTGAATAAGTGCATGCCTCTTTTTATTACACATACCTATTAGGTATTACTTCTTTTTTAATTGTTTTAGTTTTAACATGGTTCGTAAAATGGAAAACAAAGTACTTTTACTTCCGCTACCTACAGCAACAGTCTACTGTAAAAGAAGCAAAACTTTAACGTCAAAAAATTAGTAGAAAAATGTCAAGTTCATTGACGTTTGAAGAAAAAAAAATTACTTTCGGGAATATTATTCAAAAGTGAATAAGTGCATGCCTCTTTTTATTACACATACCTATTAGGTATTACTTCCTTTTTAATTGTTTTAGTTTTAACATGGTTCGTAAAATGGAAAACAAAAGTACTTTTACTTCCGCTACCTACAGCAACAGTCTACTGTAAAAGAAGCAAAACTTTAACGTCAAAAAATTAGTAGAAAAATGTCAAGTTCATTGACGTTTGAAGAAAATAAAATTACTTTCGGGAATATTATTCAAAAGTGAATAAGTGCATGCCTCTTTTTATTACACATACCTATTAGGTATTACTTCTTTTTCAATTGTTTTAGTTTTAACATGGTACGTAAAATGGAGAACAAAAGTACTTTTACTTCCGCTACCTACAGCAACAGTCTACTGTAAAAGAAGCAAAACTTTAACGTCAAAAAATTAGTAGAAAAATGTCAAGTTCATTGACGTTTGAAGAAAATAAAATTACTTTCGGGAATATTATTCAAAAGTGAATAAGTGCATGCATGCCTCTTTTTATTACACATACCTATTAGGTATTACTTCCTTTTTAATTGTTTTAGTTTTAACATGGTACGTAAAATGGAAAACAAAAGTACTTTTACTTCCGCTACCTATAGCAACAGTCTACTGTAAAAGAAGCAAAACTTTAACGTCAAAAAATTAGTAGAAAAATGTCAAGTTCATTGACGTTTGAAGAAAATAAAATTACTTTCGGGAATATTATTCAAAAGTGAATAAGTGCATGCCTCTTTTTATTACACATACCTATTAGGTATTACTTCTTTTTCAATTGTTTTAGTTTTAACATGGTTCGTAAAATGGAAAACAAAAGTACTTTTACTTCCGCTACCTATAGCAACCGTCTACTGTAAAAGAAGCAAAACTTTAACGTCAAAAAATTAGTAGAAAAATGTCAAGTTTATTGACGTTTGAAGAAAAAAAAATTACTTTCGGGAATATTATTCAAAAGTGAATAAGTGCATGCCTCTTTTTATTAAACATACCTATTAGGTATTACTTCTTTTTTAATTGTTTTAGTTTTAACATGGTTCGTAAAATGGAAAACAAAAGTACTTTTACTTCCGCTACCTATAGCAACAGTCTACTGTAAAAGAAGCAAAACTTTAACGTCAAAAAATTAGTATTGTATTGTATTGTATGTAAGTGCGGGCAGCTCTGACACCGCAGCACTCAGGCCTGTCGACCCATTGTGCTCTGCCGCGTTGGTTAGGGTTGCGCCAAACCTATGCCCTTCACGAAGGCGAGCACTAGGGTTGGTGAAAGCTCCTTGATATCCGCTGGTGCAAGTAGTCCTGCACCCAGGTACTGGTGCCTTTTTCGTATAAGGCTATTACAGAAGCATAGGACATGCAGTGAGTCCTCGTTCTCCTGCTTGCAGAACCTGCATACTGCTGAGTTGTTCATTGACGTTTGAAGAAAAAAAAATTACTTTCGGGAATATTATTCAAAAGTGAATAAGTGCATGCCTCTTTTTATTACACATACCTATTAGGTAATACTTTTTTTTAATTGTTTTAGTTTTAACATGGTTCGTAAAATGGAAAACAAATAGTTCATTTCGAAAATGTTTAAAAAGGTTAAAACAACAAAATATAAAATACGTTTTCTTTCTTGCTTTTAGTTGTGCAATTGAAGACGCCTAGGGTGGTCAAAAGCTTTTAGAAGAAAAGGAGTATGTAAGTACCTACGAAAATTTTAGTTGTATATAATGTATACAAACTGAGTTTAAACAAAAAAGACCATTGCTTAAGTATGGTCTTTTTATCAACATTTTTAATGATATATTTAACAGAAGATTTGGCTTTTGTAAAGAAGTTTATATCGTTTTAAGGCGAAATTCTTCTTAACTCAAATTAATATTAAACTTTACCTTCATATAATCTCTCCCAGTGTTGAAACAGACATTCGACTATTTCCATCTGTCCAATAATTATTAACTATGCTAAAGAGTCTTTCACAGTCCACGTTTTATGTAGGTATACAGGGCAAGTCGTTTAGCTGGAATTGATATCAACTTTCGTTTATTAAAGGGAACACCCTATATATTTTTATATTTTTAAATTTGACACGACATTATAGGTGTTTTTTGTTTATACATATGTTACAAGATTCTAAACCATTCTTCAGTAAATCAGTTTTTCCATAACTTTTAAAAAATACACAATTTTTGTAAACCAAGAATTTACATACTTCAAGATACATTCAAATGGCGCGAAGATATAAGCTACTTAATAAATGATTAGGTTAAAAAAAATTCTCGCGGTTGACGTAAAATATTATACAGGGTGTTTGAAGCACATAGCTAAAGCTTCTAGTTTTCAAACATGCACATTTCAATTTTTTTAAATGAGACACCATATATATTTTAATTTATTTAGGAATTCATCCTCTATCATTTCATATATAGATGTTCTATACCTAAATTAAACACTTAAAGATATTTGCTTTTCTTTGCAATTCCACTTCACAAATATATTGGGATAAAAAATGTTAGTCGAGCATCATGTTAGAACAAGAAAATTTTAAATATATATATTAAATATTTAATATAACATAAGAAACATGAACAAAACAAAAATAATTTTCAAATAAACAAATGCAGAAAAATATTAAATAATAATATACTCTCTACATAACCTCCCTGCATCGCAATACACGTCGTATATATTGTCTCAATCTTTCTAACGGTATTCCTGATAGCATTACTTTCATTGATGTGCCTTATTTCTGTCTGTATCCTCCTTTGGAGCTCGTTTGTATTCAGGCATCGATTTTCATAGACCCTCTTCTTCAGAGTTCCCCACAAAAAAAATCTAGTGGTGTTAAGTCCGGACTTCGAGCAGGCCAAGGTATGGTTCCGTGTCTCCCTATCCATATTTGAAAATTATGACTTAAAAATGTCGTAACCGGTATAACAGTATGATCGGGTGCACCATCTTGCTAATAAACAATATTTTCCCTCAAATTAGGCGGCAATTGGTCAATAAGTGGTAATATCTCATTTGTTAGCATATTGAGAATATTGAGATACCTTATTCCGTTAAGGCCATAATTGTAAAATATTGGTCCAATTATTCGGTCGGCTATAATTCCGCACCAGACATTGATACTATGACGCCCTTGTTTTTGAATCATTTTAACTCGATGCTCATTACTGGAAGACCAATAGTGTGAGTTTTTTTCTGTTACATAAACCAGCTGTATTAAAAGTGGCCTCGTCTGTCCAAAGAATCCTACGAAACATGTCGTTTTCAAAATGTCGATCCATCATTATCTGCAAAAGGTCATTCGGTTGTCAAAGTCCGTCTGTGACAATTCTTGAAACGGAAGAAATCTTTATGGATGAAAATTATTCATTTCTAATGTTCGCTAAATGCTTGTCCTACTTACGGTCTGCAAGCCTCTATCTGCATCTCTTTCAGAGTTCTCACAATTTTCCCCAAAATACAACAACACTTCTAATTGCTTTGCTTCTGTCAGAATTGTTTTCGGACGATTTCTTTCTTTATTTTTTACTACGCCGTTTCCTAAATCTCTTGTTATCCTTAAAAAAAAATTTTGGTAGGCATCCTATTTTCAGAGTATAATTGACTTTACTCTCTTAGGGCGGGCTGGGGACTTATTGTTTCTTATAAAACACTCAAATAACTTTAAACGTTCGTCTGCACTATATATCGGCATTTCATAGCAATTATTTTCAACATAGGTAATTTATTAGGTACTTAAAAATTGTAATAAAAATATTGACAGATTTGAATGGCACCGGATTTCCATGACAACAGTGAAGTCATAAACCACTAAGTTTAAGTAAGAAAATTTTAAAAAAAGACCTATGGCTAAAATTTTTAAAGAAAAGGAGGTTGTTCAGATACACATCCCAATATATTTTTTATGGTGAGATATATTTTATCAATTTCGAATTAGATATTTACGTTATAAGTCCGGTAAATCAACTTTTACAGTACGAGTGAAATGTTTCGAGACGAGGCGACGAAGGAGCCGAGTCTGGAATTTTGAAACGAATACTGTAAAGGATTTGCCGGACGAATGACGTACAATATTTTATTTCATACTGTTCTGTTGAAAATTATAATTAATTATGTTTTGAAATTATAATGAAGTTTTATTCTGCGTCGTATATTTGAAAAGTGCTTATATTTACTGGTGGAAACATTTTGTGTTTGACATTGATTAAACTAAAACTTACAAATTTCAGTCCGGTAAAGTAATTTTACAGGACTAGTCCGGTAAAAATATTTTACCGGACTTATTGCTGTAAAACCTTATTTTCTGGACTAAATTCAAATATGTAAAGGTGTGTTTTACAATACAGTATGAAATAAAATAATTTAAATTGCCTTAATGTAGACAAAAAGGTGGAATTACAAAGAAAAGCAAATAACTTTAAAGTATTTAATTTAGGTATAGAACATCTATATATGAAATGATAGGGGATAAATGCCTAAATGAGAATAAATTAAAATATATAGGGTGTCTCATTTAAAAAAATTGAAATGTGCATGTTTGAAAAATAGAAGCTTATGCTATGTATTTCAAATACCCTGTATAATATATTACATCAACCGCATGAATTTCTTTTAACTTAATCATTTATTAAGTAGTTTATATCTTTGCGCCATTTGAATGTAACTTGAAGTATGTAAATTGTTGGTTTACAAGAATTGTGTATTTCTTAAAAATTCTGGAAAAATCTGATGTACGGAAGAATGGTTTAAAATTTTATAATATATGTATTAACAAAAAACACCTATAATGTCGTGTCAAATTTAAAAATATAAAAATATATAGGGTGTTCCGTTTAATAAACGAAAGTTTATATCAATTCCAGCTAAACGACTTACCCTGTATACATAAAATAAAATAAAAATTTCTTTACAGTCAATTACTTAATATTAAGGTACAGGCCATCTTACGTGGGCCACCCTCTACATGCTTACAATAAAACTAGGAAAAGATTATTGAAATTATTCGTACGTAATTTTTAAATTAAAAAGAAAATGCTTCATTTCGTTAATATTTTTAACAAATCGTGTAGACCATATTTCTAACTGATAATTCATGGTTAAACCTTTTAGCTACAGAATAAGTATATATTATAATTCTCATTAATTAATTCTTTTGATAATTTTAAAAGTAAGTTTTTTTCAGTAACTAGAAAAAGAGACTATTTAACCTTTCTCCAGATCTCTCTTTAAAATTTTGTAAAATATCCAAGTAAAAAGATGATACTTTTATAGGTGCGACATCATCTATTTCAATTTTTGTAATTGTTTCATTAAAAATTTGTAATTGTGCATAACGAAGACCTATATTATAAGTAGTTTCATTTTGAAAAAAAATGCTGAGGACAATAGGAGCATTTCTTCACTCAAAAAGTAAGCCTTTAGTGCCCCATCTCATATTGTAGTAAATCTTTTTCAACACATGGTAGTAAAGGCAAAAGTTTGGGTTTTGAATGATATAAAAGCCCTTCCAAGTCACATTCATGTTTGGAAAAAAGAGTAGATTGAGCAAACTATAACGAAGAGTAAGAGTATAGAGTATGTGTTGACTGAATAATGCTTTTAACTCTTTAGCATTGTATGTGAGCGCAACATTATTCTCTTTTCTGTTTCCAAAGATTAGAGTCTGCGTTCTTGACACATTCAGCAGCTGATCATTTACCGAGAAATACTCGTCAAGGGCCTCCATTGAAGTCTGTACTTTATAAAGAAGTGTTTCGCTATTCTCTTCACCAACTATGAGCGACGTATCGTCGGCATATAATACAGTGTACTCGTCAGGTACGTTAGGTAGTTCGTTCGTATATACGATATATAAAAGAGGCCCCAAGATTGATCGCTGAGGAACTCCCCTAGTGAATAAATTTGTTCCAACCTTTTTCGTTCTCACTGTATAATTTGATTAATCTATTTTGCTAGTAATTACATTTTCTATTGCAATAAGCGCTAGGTTTCTCCCATTTTTATTAATTCTAATTTTGAGAAAGATCTTTCTGCTGAAACCAACGGAACAGGGATAGTAAACAGTATATTGCATGCAGATAAAATCTCACTAAAACTACGATGGGAAAAAAAGTATTAATATAAAATTGGTTAATGGAGTAAATTTTTTGCAGATCGTTTTTAAAGCACTTTGACTTTGGGGACGATAATTATCTTTAAGCTGTGATTCTGTGATTAAGCATTACCAATTCGAAATTTTTATTTTATTACTTTCGAATTACATTAAATTTTTAATTTTTACTATAAGAGCCGTTTTGGGTCTGGGTCTGTATTCCGCGGAACACCGGTGGTTACGGCACTGTTACTAAAACGCAGTCCCATATAAGGTTTGCCATAAAGAAAAATAAGCTATTTGACAAAGAAGAGGAAAGTCCAGAGCGTTGACATTAAATAGCTTTACTAATGAAATGCATATTAACTATTTTCACATTGTACGAGTAGACAGTTGGATAACTCTAAAGGATTCGACTAAAAATTGCCCTTGATTATTAATAAGCCTGAATTAATAAAGATAGATTTGTCAGCGTTGTCAATGTCTTAAATGCAATATAAATATTGCAATCATATTTTGTTGCTTTTGCGGATAAAACATTAGGAAATTATAAACAGGGCAGGGAAATATTTCAGATGAAAGTTCCAAAACATAAATTATAATTTCGCAGACAGCAGGGGTCCTAAACCGCAATCTCAAAAGGTTTGTCATCAACAAAAAGAAGCTATTAGACAAAGAAAAAAGGAGAGTGTCCATGCGGAGTGCTGACATTGAATGGCTTTAATAGAAAAAAAACTTCAGGCTTTGGTAACTAACCTGAACTAACAAAGACGTTTATTTTTTTATTTTTTTAGCGACTTAAAAGCTGCTCCAAATGAGCCGAAAAAATGGCCGAAAAGCACTTTCTGGTTAGAGACGAATGTTTACAAATTATTTAGGCATGTAAAAGTGGCAAAGCGAGGCGAAGAGCAAGAACCGAGGTCTGAACCGCTCGAAAGCCATACCTGGCTCGGGAATTTATCTGATCGAGCGTTGAAAGTTGAAAAGTCGTCAGTCGCGTTCGAGCCGTCGAGCGGAGAGAGTACACGGGAGCGTCTCACATCGATCTGTTCGGAGTTAGACCGTGAATATGAGAATGAGAGTTCTCGGAACAAAAAATCGTTGCACCCGATACAGCCGGTGCGAGCAGCCATCGACTGTAAGAATTGGTTCGTGGTGAAGAGTGAAGCATGATCCGGTCGTAAAGGACCAAAATGTAGTTCTTTTGTTTTCCGAGGGATTATTTATTTCATTCAAGCAACATCAGCCGAATCTTTTGAGTTTCAGTCAAACTATCTGTGATATTTAACAAATAAACCACTGTGTTAAAGTTAATAAATAGTATGTGCGTGCATCATCAAGGATGCTTTTTTGGGACAACGTTTCAGTGCTAAAGAGGATATCTATTTCTATGAAGTTTAGTGTGCAATGTTTATTAGTGATGTTTCTGTGATATTGTTTTGGTTCTTGTATAGTGGAGGGTGACTTTCGTTAGCAAAATGCCTTTAGGATATTTTAAACGACTTTTTAAATGGGTGAGTTCAGTTGAAACATTTACACGTAAATTTCAATCCGTCTAGTATCCATCCATCCCGTCACTACTAACACCCTAACTCATCAATTTTTGTGAAAATAGTCGAGCCTTTACTAACAAATACTAACAGAGACTGTATTCCGTGCACCGGGTTGTTGAGAACGAAGAGAATGGTCAAGCTGAGAACGTAACATCGAAGAACGGACTTCTTTTGTGTTCTCGTAGGTATGTTTTAAACAAGTTTTGTATTCTTGTGAGGATAGGAAGATTATTTTCATTTTTTGCGATGCCTGAAGAATGCTTCGCTTATAAAGTTTTGGATTTGATTAGGCGATTTATTTACCGCTAGAAAGGAAATTAGTTTTTTATTAAGAAAATTATTGTGAATTCCTATAGAAATCGTGTTTGTCGATTACGGAACTACAGAGTTTTATTATTTATTTATATTATAAAGCGGCTCCGGCGTTTTATTGACAAATGAATAAAATATAACAAATATAGGCGAGAAAGATTTATTTTCTAATATTCTGATCCACTTTTTGAAAAATACGTCAGGAGTTTGTTCTTTGATGTTCTTTGTCTGGCTGATGTTTCTATTAAAGACCGAAATTAGGTTTTGACGAGGGTTTTGATGAATGAAAATAGTCGTTAGGCACAATAATTTCATTTCACTTCATTAAACAATAACTTATTTACTGCTCGAGGGACTGCTGGACAAAATATAATTTGAAGTTCATTTAGGACTTAAATCCATACACAAGATTTTATAATATAGGTAGGTACAGTTAATATTCTGATATGTAGAGTTTCTTCCGAAAACATCAAAAATCTGTCGGATTTCTTTTTTTTTAATTACATCCTCGATTTAAGCTTAAGAATGTGCCTTTTCATTATATTTAATGTATTTAGTACTTACTGAGTCATAAGTATCACCCCACACAATAATTATCCCATATCGTATTAGCTACTCCACAAAAGCGTTAAAAAGAAAAACCATCATCAATGTTTTTTTTTGTTTAAGATTTCTGTTAATTTATGTTGGTTCTCATTTCATTTCACAATCCTGCCCTTTAGTAAAAGACAGAATTCTAGATATGATGAGGAATCCTGGGATAAAATCTAGGATTGTATCTCAATCTCGGTTAGTATTGTGATAAGAATTTAGAACTTATAACAATAACGATAACATGGTGCAAATAGTGCGGGAAATTGTGACTTAACTTGAGAGCTTAAGTTTGTCTAATTGTCTATACAAAAACAAGCATGTCGTGCAACCAGACCTAGATAGTATCACGGGTAATATGCATTTAAACCAATATGAATACAAATTAATACAATACAATACACGAGCAATACAATACCAATTCCAAGAAAAATCCCGTTCAAGGTTAGAACATGTCAAAAAAATATCCACAAGTCAAATACTACGTCTCATAATAAACCGATTCCCCCGAGGGTTCCCCCCAGTCTCCTACAATATTAGACCCTGCGTCGATCGATATTTTGATATCCGAAAAACTAAAAATTCGTATTCTTGAAGTAGCTACTTATAGGTACCTACCTCGTTACCTCGCTCGTTACCTTCCTACCTATTCCATCTTTGAATGTTACGAAATTCAAAGTACCTAAAACTAAAATATCGACAAGGATTTAAAACAAAGTTTAGCTGGCTGGTGCGATACCAAAACAAATGCAACCATTATGGGGCGAGGGATGGGGTTATTGCTCGGGTTATTGATCTGGTTTTTGTAAAATTATTGCAACTCGGATTGCAACAAGTTTTAAGCAATACGATACGTAATATTCACATGCTATTTGTACTATACTGAAACTAGAAAAGAAAGTTCTCACTCATCAAGCGTTGCGAAGCAAAATGGATAAAAACGAGTATAAGGTAATTTTTATCCGTTGCCTTTCGCCAACCCTCGGCCTACTCATTGTCTTTACACATTGATTTTTTTATGGAAGCTGTACTTAAATAGTATATAACTCGGTTAATAAGTAGTCAGCTTAGGAGGTTTTGTCAAGTTCTGTAGGTAGGTACTGCCAATATATATGTACACTAACAAATTTCCCTCAAATGTCTTCAAGTTCCTATAAGTTCCTATAAGTTCCTACCTCGGTTCCTACAAATTCCTACAAATTCCTACAAATTCCTACAAATTCCTGCAAATCCCTATAAATTCCCACAAATACCGCGAAGTTTGTATTAACCAAAAATAAACGTTTTAAAGCATTTCGAAAGTACCTACACAATTAAAATAGAAATTGACTTGAAAATTGCATGTAATTATGGTTACTTATACCTAATTTACTTGTCTCTGATGTACGCCTTTGCATTGCACTGCCCTGAAAGTTTCTTATCTGCTGGTACCAATTCAAAAAAATAATTTCTCCTATGGCCAAGCCTATGGCCAATTTTTTAGCCATCTATAAAGATATCTCTGTCATACCCAAACAAAGGGCTACCTAACTTCAGCTCTTTGTCAACGGAAACAAACATTGTTTAACTAACCTCAAATTCCTATTAAATTCCCCAGAAATTCCTCAAATACCTCATAAATTCCTTAGTATTCCCCTCGGTATTCCCATAAATTCTCCCAGGGTGTACACCAAAATTCCTAGGTGATTTTCCCTCGTTCTGTACCAACCTAAAAGAAATTTTTATCCTCCTTTTTATCCTCGTTTTTATCCAACCGACCGGATGAAACTTCATTGCTAGCTTAGTTCACTAAAACATTGATATAATCTTGTAGTTGATCAAAACTATCATCGGATAAAATACATTTTGACTCAATCAGTCATCGAACGATTTGAAGCCAAATGAAGCGGATAAAGGTTAAATTTTATACGTTGCCTGCCCGTTATCTTTAGACATAGATTTATTAGAACGAGGCGACATTTGACGGAAGCTCCAAATAGTAAATAATTCGGTTAATTGCCAATAAGAAGTTCTGTTAAGTTCCGAACTGAACTTAACTAAAAGAAACTTTCTCGTAAACTTTGATCCAATCGTCCGATCGGATGAACTTCACTCCTCGCTTAGTTCACAAAAACATTATTATACTCTTGTACATGATCAAAATCTGACGAAGTACCGAATGATTTGAAGTCAAATGAAGAAAGCTCATTTTGATCTATTTTTTACACACATTTCCAGGGCGTCCTTTGAGCTGGAATACTGGAAAATCGGGAAAAGTAAGGGAATTTTATTTTTATATAAAGGGATTTTTAAACAAAATTACGAAAGTCAGGGAATTTTTGTTTTTATCCCGGAAAAATATACGTGTCTATAGTTGATGCAAAACAATTTGCAATGCACGTCATACCCTTTTGAGTGACGTTAGTTATGGGCAGTGTTGCCACAAACTGGCAACACTGCCCAACCAAAGGAACCAAGTGAGGGAATTTGACTGTTTTTTTTTTCATAAAAACAAGATAAATATACAAAATTTTCCCATACCTAGTTTATATATTTGTTTACTGCATAATTTTTTACCATCAAGTTTAGTAGATCTAACACTTCTTTTATTTTCATCTTGTCAAGATTGACCAATGGTCCCATTCTGGAAAATCTATGTTTCATCCAAGAAAACGAATTAGTACAAGAATGCCTCTTTTTCTTTAATATATTCTTTCAGAAATACCAGTCGTTTAAAAGCTACATGGAAAAGTTCCATAAGCCCTCGCCTCAGTTCATCTTTTTTCCATCCGAAGCCTATATTCTTGAAGAGGCTTCTTAAAGAATTAAGACAACCATCAAGCAGTTCTTTGTCTTTTAGTTTCTTACTTAAAGTTGTCAAAGTTACATGATGTTCTAAAAAAAGTTACAGCTTAAGCATAACCAATGTAAAATATTGTAGTTTTTGAATAATACAACTTACTTGTTTCGTACATTCCATAAATAGTGTAACGGGTAGAATTTATATCCCATCTTCACACATTTACAACTGTCTTTGAATGAGAATGTTTGTTTTAAGGTGATTCCGAGGATGATTCCAATAATTTACTTTCCTTAACTGTTGTTAAAATTGCGCTTACAGTGGAGATATTCAAATTTAGGGCAGCTGCTACACGCTAAAAATTAATAAAGTAGAAATAAAATATCTCGACCTTAACATACTCCGAGACATACTCTTTAAATTTACTTATCTGTACTGCTGAAAACAGCTTCTTAGGGAAGCTATGGGCTCTTTGCACTGGCTATTTAAATGCTTCGACATTTTTCACAATAGTAAACAACGTAATCAACAGAGACATGTATGTGCACTTTTGTTGTTCTTTATAGAACAATTTTTTAATGCTATTAATGACAAGATCTGGAGTTTTTGTTAAAAAATAGACGCACAGCAACGCAGAACCACAGAATAATTAAAGTTAGTTTTACATGAAACGTCAAACCAAGCCAACGAACGAGCTGGCGCCACCGCACCGTTTACAGTTCTGTTGCCAACTGTCGGCCAATAAAATTCAATTATATTATTTTTTACAAGCTTAAATAAATAAAATATTTGCTATAAGTGGGTTCCTATCAAAGAAGAATAATTTAAGTTTGTAGTAAATTCAATATCGCATAAAGTTTTAATATTTTTTGCCCAAATTTAATTTCCTCGCGTTTTCTTACGGATTTACAATGACCAGCTGATTAATGACGTGCATTGGAAAGCGTTTTGCAAGAAGTATAGTTTCCTCGATAGTTTCATTGTATATTTCGTTAATTTATTAAATGTTCGAGGTTTTTTTTAATATATAGGTATACAGTCATATTAAGTAAAGAAAAGCTGGAAATGTCAAGGATTCAGTGATTTAATTGGATAAATGGACAGAAAACAAGACAGGTCAGGTAATTTTTAGGTTATTCGGTAGTTCAGGTTGAACCGAGGGTTGAACTGACTTGAAATGAATTAAACTTTAATCAACCGATCGGATGAAACTCCATTGCACCTTTTTAATCTGGGTCGCGACCAATATTAAGATCGGACAAAGTATTGTAGAGAAATGAAGCGAATGAAAGTTCATTTATGCCCATTACCCTTTTACATAGGAATTGATTCGGATCAATCGATTTTAGAGCAGGAAGCGACATTTTTGACGAGTAATTTCATTTATAACTCGCTTAGTAAGTAGCAGACAAGATAACATTTTTAAGGTTCTAAACCAGCCCAAAAACAGTCCTTATCTAAACAGTGGATCGTACGAAGCTCATCCCTCGCTTTATCTACTATAAAATTGTTATGATCTGAAGCGCGATGAAAACTACGATTGGATAAATACCTATTTTAAACTAATCCGTCATTAAGCGATTTCAAAGGAAATGCACCGAAGGGAAAGTTCATTTTGTCGGTTACTTTTATCCAGGCATTAAATCAGATTAATCGATTTCAGAGAACGAAGAGACATTAAATTTGAAAGGTTCCAACTGGGGTTCCAACCAGTTATTTTTTGATGCAGACTTACAATGTTTGTGTTGTCACAATATCTTATTAATAACTTGCGCTGAAATTTTATGTACCTATGCACTTGCATGTTTTACCAAGCTACTAGAACCACCACGTCTTATTCCATTTTTTTTATACCAGAATTTTTGGCTACTTTATTTGTATGTTATCAGAATTTCGGGTTTTTTACTCATCGTTTTTAAAGCAAGCGTCTGTCAAGCTAATGTATAAATAAGTAAGTTGGTTATTAACTTAGTTAGAATATTAACTTCGAAGAAACACAATGTGTGTCTGCTAGCTTCCGCTAGCACATCATCATCATCACTTAGTCCTATGCTTTCATTGTTGGACATATAAGCCTTCCTTGAAGGATTCGATAAGGTTTGATTTTGAGCCGCCTGCATCCAATTTGTTCTGATGCGCTTCTAGTTGTCGGTCCACCGGGTGAAGGGGCATTCTATATTTCTTGACGTTTCTAATATCCAAATGCCATCTGGTCCTTGGTTCAACACCCTTAATTTCTTTCGAGATTTATTTGCTGTTTTCTGTTTCTGAGCTAACAGTAACTCGTAGCAAAACTCAATATTTCACTCTATCGCATGACTCGTTCGTTTAATCAACTTTCTGTAGGTATGGAAGTATTTCAAAGTAGCTGTGATTACATTTAAGAAATCGGTAATTAATTATGTTAAAAAGTAAAAGAACGATAAATTAGTTAGGTACCCCAGATTTAACAATTTCAACTCACTAACATATAAATACTTTAACGTAAGTAGGTACTTTGTCGATGATTAGTTTGTTGAATGTACTCCCGAGTGTACTCCTATCTCGCAAAATATAAATAAGTAAGAACTGGAAGGGCACATGCTAGCAGATAAACCAATTAAAGAATTAACGAAAAATTGGGTATAACTAACCTATTAAATAGCCGAAAACTCTGTACCCACTAGGATAATAATATATGAAAAAAGACATTGTTGCTTTGCTAGGTTGAGGTGACTTCTATGAATAACGATTTGCTACTTAATTGGATTACCGAGCAAAACTAATAAAGTAATTTTCTCGCAAGTATGCCAGAAAACGAATACCTACCTCTATATAATATTAAAAACCTCGATTAAACGTAGTTTTACCGACTTACAGAAAAATGTCACACGATAAAATTTAAACTATTGTAGAAATTTCCAGATAAAATGAAGAACTTTGACCCGGCATGTACGACTATTTGTGGCCACTCGAGCTACTGCTTCTTTCATCAAATGTCTCCATAAACAAAAGAAATTGTTTGGTTTGTTTTACGAGCTTCGTTGTTAAAATAGATTGCTGTATTTGTATTGAACAGGCCTACGATGGCTTGCGGTAAAACTAAACCGAGAAGTGAACTAAAGAAAGTACGTGAATCAGTAAAAATTGAAGAAATAATGCAGTTTCAGTTATTTAGGGAATTTTTCACTTTAAGCAACGGAATTGATAACGCTACAAGTTTGAAGAATGATCGGTTAATACAGAATTAAAAAAAAAACTGTTAGGACGGATATAAATCGACATTCTGTGATAATTTTTTTACGTTACAAGTACCTACAATTTTCTTCATCCGATACATAGATCTTGAAGGTACTTCCCAGAGTTGTTTGTGCAAAGATAAACTTTGCCTAAATCTGATGGCATGTAATGCTAGTGGGGTCTGGATACTTTTACACATTTTTATCGTGGTTCAGGTTGACTGCGGGTCGAGCTGCGGGTTGAAAGAAATGTGGTATATTTATTTTAATTTTTGCTCTTAAAAATAACATAATAAAGCTACTATAGATCGAGGTATAGAGAACAATACTTTTTTATGATTTATTTTAATTAAATTAAATTAATAAAAGTCGAGATAAAACTTTAAAATTATTTTTTTTTTGGTGGTCCTGATCTGGACGGCCGGCGGTCCGCCAGTTACCGATCTTTGCCCTAAATCGAGGGATGTCTCACTGTTTCAAATTTATATACCTACTGCCTTTGTAATGCACGTTCTTCCACAGTCCTGCCATGGCCCTGCTTGTCCTGCCACGGTCCTTCCTTCCACGATCCTGCTTGTTCTGCCATGGTCTTGCTAGGTAATAAATACATGCAAAAAAGTTATACTCACATCTCTTCTCTTTCCTTTCCTCTTAGCTTTCTTACTAGGTTCCTATAGTTTTCTTACTAGGTCCCTATCTTGGTCTCTATAGTTTTATTGATTCTTTAACTAGTTAATAAGTAGACAGTGTTAGATTCTCGGTTAGATTAATTAGAAGGTACATAATATGGTTAATTTTTTTTTAAATTGAGTCGGGTGTCAATGTGGCTTGTTATATTGATGTAAAAACGTATCTACCTCGGTCTCGGTAATAATAGGTTTTTATTTAAATCTAAAATAAGTAGGTAACAAGGTAGGTAGGTATGTAGGTACATAATTTTTTTACTTTGTGGTTATTGTTTGTTCCTTGTATTTTCTTTTTATTGCTGCACTGTCGTTTCTTCAAAATTGAAAAGGACAAGCTTCTAACAGTTTGTACGATCCCATGAACTCTTTCAAGACTTTAATTCTGCATACCTATTTCATTTTCATAATAATTCATAAATGTAAGGACGCCTGGTTAAATTTTTAGTTAAATTATTATTTGAGTAATCCCTGAGTTTTTAATCTTTGAATTTTTAGAACAATGACAAATCGTCTTTGGCATCCGATATTTCAGAATTTGAGGGAGTTTCCTGTTCTATATTTTCTTTCAGTTTAATTGTGGCTTTCATTAAATGCAACGAATCTTCATCAACTGAGTGCACCTCTTGATCACTGATAAAGTCAAATCTGGTCTTATCTGGCGGGTTTACGATTTAACAAAGACATACTTTCAATTTTTCTTTTCTTTTATTGCGTTTAATCATACTAACCAAATAAAATCCGTCAGACAAATATGACAGACTTATGCAATTTTGGCATGAAAGAAAAGGATAGGTATTTAATTTTCAGCGATTCACAAAAGTTTGTACCTGCCCAAGTACCTGCCACCTTCGTCTTGATTTAAAGATGTCAGTTTTGTGACTTTGACAGTTTGTGACAAAATGAAAAAATTTTCTGGGTTTTTGCATCCCCAAGCAAAAAAAATGGTACTTAATCTGACTATTTCCCTCATATACTGTAACTACAATGCGCTTTTCACTTGATTTTCGGTGAAAATCAGCCCTCGGTCGCGATTGAGCTGAAAATTGCACTCTTCTGGTTTTTCATTGTTGGTTACCTACGAGAATAACCGTCACTGTCACAACAAGTTGAAATTTCTGCTTTGACAATTTCGCGTCAATTTATCAAAATGATTCAGGAAATAGTCTAAAAAATATATTTCGTGCATGTAAAATGGCTTGATAATCATGCACTCAGATTTGTTGCCCTAAAGAAACAGCTTTCATGCATTTTTATTAACAATAAAAATGCATTCAAGCTGTTTCTAGGGCAACCAACCTTCATGCATGATTTTCAGCAATTTTACATGCACTTAACATATTACTATTGATAAGCTATTTCGAAAATGCAAGAAAAAGTGGAAATTCGCCAACCAATATTCAGGAAACAGCAGCCAAAGCACTGGGAATTAGTTTAAGGGCTGTGCAGAGAATTGCGCATGAAAAAAAACATAACATCATACCCAAGAATACTAAAAAATGTAAACGAAGAAAGCCAAAGACTGAGGATTTAAGCGAAAATATTAAAATGGGAGTTCGAAATGTGATTTACGATTTATACAGATCAAAAACCAATGTAACTCTTTTAGTTTTACAAGAAACATTAAAAATCGGGGTGTTTTGGAAATTGGACTTAAAGCGCTATCAAAATTAATAAAAAAGTTAGGTTTTCGCTATAAAAAAGACTGTAACCCGAGCTGTAACCGAAGATTTTTATGTGAGCAGCCACAGATAGTGAGTCAGCGTGTTCAGTTTTTAAAAAATTATACGGAGAATTACAAATCGAAATTTAGAAAAGTGGTATTTTTAGACGAAACGTGGATATTTTCAAATGGAAGTGGTTCAAAATCTTGGCAAGATGATTCTGTGAAAAGCGTGAAAAGGAAAGAGGGATGTGGCACGGGAAAGCGGTTCATTATTTTACATGCTGGTTCTGTAACAGGATATGTTCCAGGTGCAAGCTTAATTTTTTCTTCAACATCAAAAAGTGCTGACTATCATTATAATATGAATTGCGAAATGTTTGAAAAATGGTTAAAAGTTCAATTGATACCAAATTTGGATTCTCCGTCTTTAATTGTATTAGATAATGCATCATATCATTCAAGAATTTTAAATAAACAGCCTACTTCATCTTGGAGGAAAAATGATATTTATGAGTGGCTTGAAAAACACAACCAAAATCCTTCACCAAATATGCTTAAATCGGAACTCCTATCAATGGCAAAGTCTCTTAAAAAACCAAGAATATACGCGGTAGATGAAATATTGCGTGAATATGGCCATGAGGTTCTACCTCGGGTTCTACGACTGCCGCCATATCATTGCCAGTTTAACGCAATATAATTTATATGGGCCGGGGCAAAGTCTTATTATGAAAAACATGTAGGTGATGGTCTTGTACATGTCATGTAGGTACATCCGACCAAGTACAAATAGTTTGGCAAGATTATTTGGATCATATTACACAAGAGTACTGGAAGAAATCAGTGGAACATACAGAAATATTAATAAGGGATTGGTGGGATCGAGAACAAGTACTAGATGTCGAAGTAGCGCCAATGATAATTGCTCCATTCGAAGACGACTCAGACGACGAGGCCTTTTCAGATTTTATAAGTGACGATGACAGTTTTTAGTCTATAATTAGTTTATAAACGGTTTTCTTTGTTTATATTTTTTAGTATTCTTCGGTATTATATTATGCTTTCTTTCATGCACATTATTCTGCACAGTCCTTAAACTAATTCCCAGTGCTTTCGCTACGGTTTCCTGCATATTGGTTGGCCAATTTCCACTTTTTCTTTCATTTTCGAAATAGTTTATCAGACTAAATGCCATTGAATTTTTAGGTTTTAGTAGTAAAATTGTTAAAATAAATAATTACACTGTTTATTATTGTCGTTTTTAATAAATACATATTTTAAGGTATACTATTTACAGGGATGGCGAACCAATGGCACGCGACATAAAATTTTGGCTCGCCACCGATCACAAAGTTTACTATGAATTATTATATTACGAATTGCGACGGCACGTCTATGGCCTCATTAAACATTTCTTTAGAAAAAATGCACGTTAATACATAAAGATTCGCCACCCCTGTACTGTTATGTACATAATTTTTGCAAAAATAATAATATTATATCTGGCTATCTTCACGACTTCACGACAGTTAAAATAATAAAACTATGTATCTTTTCTCCGGGTATATTGATACCTACATAGTCTCACAGCATTTTGATATAAGCTGTGGAATTTTCGAATTGATTTATATGATCCGTGACCTTTGGACCCGCATTTTGAGACCGGTTTAGACTTTATACGTTTCTTTCTCCCACTTATTTTTAGCGGGTCGCTTATTGGCTTAACAGGGGCAAAATACGTGTAAAATAAATTTGGGATTTGATACCTCACCGGCTCTAGTAGCTTTTTCTCGTTGACTTTTGAAGTAGGTAACCTATTAAATTGGAAATATTTTTTTAGCCCGATATTACACAACAAAAATTTGGCCAATGTGTAATTTGATTTTTTTTTATATTTAATTTATTATTATCTGCTGAAATAAACTGAAATTTGTTTAATTTATTTAACATTTCATCGACATTTTTGGTGGTCGCTAGTCAGGGGTTTTACTGTATATTGTTTATCTAATTTTCCACCATCATTTTGGTTATTAAATTTGTTAAATGTAAAACTATTGTGTTAACCGTCTGCAATAATACGAACGCACCCCTGAGAAATTAATTTTAGAACGAGACCCGTCATTTTTATTATGACTGATAGTTTCAAGTTTCAGGGCAGAGTCAATAATAAAAAGAAAGAAAAGAAAGAAGTTAACGGTTAACCTATTAACATTCAATTTTATGGAAATTCAGCTGTCCATATATACGACCATATTGGTTTTTATTTACAACATTTTGATGAGCTCTGGAATTTTCGAAATGATTCATATAATCGGTGACCTTTGGACCCGCCAGATAAGACCAGATTTGACTATATATTCTGTTGCAGGTAGAAAGTTAATATTGGTCAGTATGTTTTTAGGATACCCGAACTCCATTTCTAAATTAGTTGCGTCTTTTAAAGTTGAGACGCTTGTTTTTAACAGACATCTCGCTATCCGCGGTTCATCCAGTGTTGGCAAAATAGTAAAAACCTCGGTCAAAGATTTTTGCCGACGTTTCGACTATTTTCAAAACGGAATTTTGGTCGTATGCATGCATAATCCCGAGCATATACCTAAATTCGAGCATGTTCTAGTTACTAGTATATAACCATTTTTCCACCACAGCAATGTTTTCCTCAAGGCCATACAACGAGAACCTAATAATGACGTAATAAAAGTCGAAACGGCGACAATTTTTGAACTTGCTTTTGAAGTAAGAGAACAGAGAAGAGAACTGTTTTGATTTGCCTCTAGCCCGCTAACACTGGCCAACAAGATCTAGCCAGGACACTGTTTGTTTGTAGTATAGGTTATTTTCATACCAGAACCTTTTAATACACGCACCAATACATTTCATATCACTTTCACTAGATTAAACAAACATATTTTTTGATTCCCGTTATTTACCTCTACTCCTAGAGCGAGTCCTAGAGTCATTGGAGAAATCTGAAGGGTACTGCCTGTCCGACCGAGGTCCTACCAGGTACTGCTGCGATCCTGATAGGACCTGCCACAGTCTTGCCAGGTCCTGCCTGCCACTGTGAGACACCCTTCGACCTAAACCCGAGGAGTGTGTCACTACGGCAGTTGGTGTACGAATGTCTAGGCAGCAGTGGCGTGTTTACCATGCATGGAAGCTAGGGAAGCGCAGCTTCCCCTAAACGATTTACTTAAAAAAAGAAATAATCCAATACAATCCTACTAAAACTTACAATTAATTTTTAAAATTGTCCTAATTTTATTTGTAAATCGGGCGAATCCGACCGCATTTTTATAAAGCACCCTTGATATAATCTAATTCTCTGCCTCGATGACCACTTCACGGTGATGCCCGATTGATTTCGAGACATACCGACGCGCCATTCGCGCTGGCCGCCTCCCGCGGATTGTTGGAAGCGATTGGAAGGCAGCGTACTGCCGTATATTGTTTTAATGCATCAAACAAATTATAGTTGCGCGTGTCTGGGCGAAATTTAAAACCGTGCATAAATATTGGGAAAAGTACGCTGTTTTCAAGCAGATTATTATTTTAATTATGGATCCTGTTGCTAATTCAAGTTCGGCTGAAAGTGATAATAGACTTTTGTGTGAGTTTTTTGTGTGGCAGATAGTGGTAAAAGGATTTTCCACTTATATTTTTGAGGAAAATTCGAAATATCTTCCCCGATGGGGAAAAAATTTCAAATTTTTTGTTATTAAAATATTTAAAAATAAATTTTAAATTGATGCACTTCATATGCGTAATAATTTGTCAAGATTTACCCAAAAAAAAGGGCGTGGCACCCCAAAATTTTTCGCCTGCGCCGCAAGAAACAGCGCTTTCGCGGCAAGAGAACGCAACACTTTCGCCGGCCCTGGTTACAGCTTCCCATTGTGTTAAAGTCTGGACACGCCACTGCTAGGCAGTGACTGGCAGTCATCGGCAATCACTGGCAGTCATCGGCAATCACTGGCAGTCATCGGCAATCACTGGCAATCATCGGAAATCACTGGCAGTCACAAGCAATCAGTGGTAGTCACAAGCAATCAGTGACAGTCTAGTGGCAGTCATCGGCATTCGTTAGCCAGTATTTTGATCTGACCAATAAGAACGCATTATTTGGAATATCAATTAAGTTTTAGCCGCTTTGATAATATTCATTCCATTGCCATCATCGAGGAAAATACAATAGATGATATAGTGATTACCGAGGACTGCCAGTAATTTCCGATGACTGCTAGGAATTGCCGATGACTGCCTCTGATTGCCGATGACACTGATTGTCAAGGATTACCAGAGCCTGTAAAGAATTGCAGTGAGCTGTAGCAATACGGTAGATCCTAATAATTAGGCTTTTATATCTAGTTCACAAGTTTTAAAATAATTCTGCCATTTATTCAGTTCATTCATTATTAGATTTAAAATGTTAAGACCCGCTCGCGGAATTCGTTTGGGTGAACAGCCGGCGTTATATACAGGGTCCTGCATCTCACCTTTCATCTCCTATAAGTTAGTATTATCATATTTTGCAGACTTTACCTGCCGCGTTTCAGTAAAATATTTTGAATTTGAAAGTGTGATGATGATACTATATTATTATTTTTTTAGATTACATGCCATATGCTTCTTTGCATATTTAAGTGTCTTTTATGGTCACCTACATACCCTTAATATCTTATTGAAATTAATTATGTGATGTGAAAGAAATAAAAATTAGAAAACAATAAGTTTTGCACCACTGATGCACTGCACTGATTTAAAATTAATGAAAAATCAACATAGGGCCATATTTACAATTTATTGCATAAGGTCTAGCAGTATTGTGGGCAGTTAGCATAAAGGTGAATAAAAGGCAGAATTATTTTTAAATTTTTGATTTAGATTTAAAAGCTTATTAGGGTCTGTCGGATTGCTACGACTCTCTGTGCAATTCGTTACGGTCTCTGGCAATCCTAGACAACTAGTCATCGGCAATCACCGGCAGCTATCGACATTTATTGGCAGTCATCGGAAATCACTGGCAGTCGTCGGCAATCGCTGGCAGTCATCGGCAATCACTGGCAGTTCGACTGCCAAAATTGGCAGTAGGTATACAAAACACCCCTCGCCTAAACCTACCTGTTCCCATATAGTTTCAGCTATGTTGTTTTAGCAGAACGAGCTCTAGCATAGATTTGAAAGTTTGACCTAGGTTAAAAAAGAAGCGCTGTTTAATAATGTAGTACCTACATTGAGTTAGTTTAGATAAGTATTACATAATAGAAAAAAAAATTATAAAACACGGTACTTCACCTGGTACCCAACTAACAAACACCTAATATCCAGCATAATATGTATTTATAGTATTTTATTATTCTTTGCACCTGGTTGTTAAGTTAAAAGGACCAAAAAGAATGATGGTCAAGAGGCCGAACGCGGCTACGAACGGGCCGAGACTTCTTTTGTTGCTGCAAAGGTATGTTTCAAACAAGTTCTGTGAAGGCGCTCTCTAATATTTTATATATGATACATGATGATGATTCGGATTTTTTAAAACGGTATATGGTTGTCTTCGTTTTAGCGAAATGTGGAACGATAATTTATATATTAAGAGGCATATTCGGTGTTTAAATTTATGCGGTGTCTATGTTACTATACCTAGGCTAGTGTAAAAAAATTAATTGACGTAAAGAAACGAGGAAGTAAGGTAAATAAAGGTATAGTTGTTCCAAGCCTAATTTGATGACATAAAAAAGCATTAAACTCCTGACCATAGGCGTCGCTTCTACCAAATAATTAAAACACGGATTGTTGTAAATTTTTAATATGATTAAAAAGTATATACCGGGTGTTGCATCGTCGAGCGGGACATAGGAAATCCCATGTAATTTTAAATGGGGTCAATTATTGGCTTCCCCAATTATTTTAGAGGAAAATTCTATTTAGGTGTATTAAAGAGCACTAAAACCCACATTCAAAAGAATAACTTTAGATATTTTTGATGAGCCCGTTTACGGGTTATCGCCGATTTCTTTTTAACTATTTCTCCTTTTATGGCCCCGTATTTGCGGGCACCAGTCAAGGTAAAAGATGACTGTCAAATAAAGTTGTCATTTTGAGGAATATTTGAACATCTTCTTAAATCCTAAAGTTCTAACAATTTAATAGTACCTACCTATTAATTAGTAAAATATTGAAACATGTAAAATGTCATAATTAACCTTGTAATTGGATACTTTATTTTAGTTTTATTCAGATTAATTTGTACTCATAAATACACCTTTAATATTTTCGATGTACGAGTTTTTATAACAATAAAGCACACATTTCAAAATGACAACTTTATTTGACAGTCATCTTTTACCTTGACTGGTGCCCGCAAATACGGGGCCATAAAAAGGAGAAATAGTTAAAAAGAAATCGGCGATAACCCGTAAACGGGCTCATCAAAAATATCTAAAGTTATTCTTTTGAATGTGGGTTTTAGTGCTCTTTAATAAACCTAAATAGAATTTTTCTCTAAAATAATTAGGGAAGCCAATAATTGACCCCATTTAAAATTACATGGGATTTTCTATGTCCCGCTCGACGATGCAACACCCGGTATACAACTTGTTCATTATAGTTCATATCGATGAAAAGTTTGTACCCGTGACTTCGCCTGCAGAGAATATTTTTAAAATGGTCTTTCGTAAAAAAAATGTTCATTTTGCCGAAAACAATTCACAAAAATTGTCTTTCAGCAAAGACCGCAAGAAGGGTTGAGATGATTAAAATCATACTGATTAAAATCGTGATTTTTGAAAAAAAATCATGATTAATTTAAAAAAGAGTTTTAAAATTTTAAGACTTAAAATGTATTTGTTCATACAAAAAATAAAACCCAGACGCATTTTTATATGGTGTTAGTTATTATTTTATTATAATAATCGAAGAGAACAGCTAGTTATTACAAAAATAAAACTTTAAAAAAGTGTTATAATGCTTAAATAAAAATACTAGTTTAGCTGCTTTGTCACTGCCAAGTGTGTTTCTTATATCTGAATGTACGAATCCATAAGTAGAAAACATCCTTTCGATATCAGCAGACGATGCACAGGCACACAAAACAAAAATTACTATAGGGAGCACTTGCTTAATTTCTGAAACATCTTAAGATCTCCACCACTGTACTGCTGTTACATTTTTGATTATTTCCTCTGAAAACAGAGTTTTGTGAAAAGGGTCCGACTTAGCTTCCAACTTAATTAGTAATGGTAATAATCCTGTGTCTGCAAAATATTTGGAAACAATGTGTAGAGCATCTCTCTTTTCTTCAGCTAGTAATGGATATTCTTCTTTGTTTATTGTAGAATCCAAAATATACGCCAAAAAGTGAAAGGGCGTTAGAGCTTGAACATATCTGTTTTTAAATAAAATTGATAGTAGAGGATTAATACACTTTCATTGTCACCCCCCACTCCTCTGACGTCACATGACCTTGAACGCAGGTGTTCAATGATGTCACATGACCTTGACCTTGAACGCAGGTGTTGGTATCACCTTGACCTTGACCTTGAACGCAGGTGTTGGTATCACCTTGACCTTGAAAATTTACGTCATATGACCTTGACCTTGAACGCAGGTGTTGGTATCACCTTGACCTTGAAAATGTACCTTGAAGTTTTATGACCTTGATGTTGCATGACCTTGAGCGTGCATTGTTTGTGGTATTATTCCCCCTCCATTACCTCGAAAATTTATCCTATAAAAAGGTCCCTTTCCTACAGAGCCGCATAGTCACACAGGCATTGATAACTGTTGCCTTGAAAGTTGAATAGAAATATTGTGTTTGTGGTGTGTTTTGTGAAAGTTATTAAAGGTATTTTATTACATATTTCAATAATGAGTATTTCACAGCAGACTTTGGCTGAAATTAATAATATGATAAACAAGGATGTTGAATTTCTCGAGCACCGAAAAATTTCAACACTAACAGTGGGAAAAATTTATATCATAAAACAGATAATATTTGTTTCAACACGTTTTGGTAAAAGTATTGTTGTTACTTTATATGATAAAACACATAATGTAACATTTGAAAGTTTCTTACCCAAGCGTGTTGCTGAAACATTATCAGAGGCAACTGTTGACATAATGAATAAATCATGTGATAAATTTACCCTAACATATTTGGGGCAAAGCTCACATGTATTTTCTGGGGGTAATACTAGAGCATTATTAAATTTTGGGTGTTTAGAATAAACAATGTTGTGTAAAGAATATTTTAATATATAGTTTATCGTATTTTTAATTTTAATTGATAATCTAAGAAAAGTGTAATAGGTACCTAGTATCAGAAAACACAATCACAATCTCATTATTCTATTGTAGATGTGTGACAATGTTGCTGAAAAACAAGATACGTATATAAGTTGGTTAGCATGCAAATTAAGACGTATGGCTCAAGATATACTGCAGTTTTCAATGTTTGATGGTTCCTGTTTGGATTCAACTGGCTGTCAGTACAGAAAGTATGTGCGTGATGCAATCAATTTTATGGCTGGTGCGCATCTATGTGGACAATATCTCTACGGATCCATAAACCTGAGTGAATTTTGTGCTGAAATGATTGATAATGATCTTGCCAAGTTTGTCATTCATATACCAGATCTAGCAAGTGATTTGGTAACAAAATTTAATTTGGTTGATTATGTGGATCCCGACGATATTACTTATATCGTAAAAGATGGTGTAGTCATCCGCAGCGATGGTGCAAATGGTTGTGAAATAATGGACAAAGTAGAAGATCAAGAAAAGTAAAATTACTTATTCGAACAACTTTTGTTTGTAAAAACATGTTCTGAACTGTATTTCCATAAACCAGTATAATATATAATATATATAAATGTATGTATATATTATTATAAATAATGGTCATGTTTAAAAATAAATGTTATGGTTTAATATATATAAATAAAACCGATAGGAAATAAATTGTTTGTAGTAAAAGCATTGTTTTATTTTTCCCAACATAACAAACCCTATATAAGCGTTTGTAAGATGAAAACCTTATGAAGTTATATAAGTAGAAGGTAAAATAGCAAATTAGTTTAGTTTAAGTTAAGGATGAGTCGAAGTAACAGCACAGTTGATAAGTTTGGACGTAAGAAAACCAATGAAAAATGTCGGTTTTTACGTGGACCACCTGGAAATGGATTCAGGCTTACTCTCGATGATCAGTATGATATGCAAGGAAAATCCCTAGAGAATGTTGCATCACCTAAAAAACCAAATGATGCTGCTACTCAAGAATATGTTCTCACTCAACGTGATCTCCTGCGTATACAACTAACTGCTGTAATTGTTAAGAAATTATCAGATCTGCGCATACAAGTTGCTGACGAAATTAGTAAGAATGTTATACAATTTTTTGAGCGAAAAATCATAGGATTGAATACAGATATTTCTCGGAGATTCGCTGTATTGAATGAAGAAATAAATCACTTAAAGGAGAAAGTACAGAAAACTAAAGAAAAAGTTGATAGAAATTTTCATCCAGAATTTACATTCGGAAAGTAGACAGAAGGTTTTATCATGATAAATAGAAGGAAAAAGTAACAAAATACTTTGGTAATTGTATTGTTATAGCAATCACCTAAGTTTAGTTCTTAAGGTCTTTATTGTAATGCTTTTATGATAATAAACCGATTTGATTGTTTATTTACCTTATTATTTAAACCAATCTGGGAAGGGAAATATTAAAATAAAAGATACATGTGCTAATTTTACAATAAGTGTTATCTATTTTCTGGAAAAATATTTTATAAACTACATTAAGTACTTAAACAATATCAGACTTATCTATCCAAGAATTAAATTGATTAGGGAAACCCAACCATTTTACAAACAATTGATCGATGTGATTTTTCTGACGTTTTCTAAGAATTTTTTCAACAAGATATACGTTTGGGTTGGTTGTCTTTTGTAGTTCAGCTTCGTAGAAACAACCTTTAATCGGTTCACCTTCTAATGATTCCAGTATGTAAGTAGGTGGATTTGTGATGTTGCTTTTTACTATTTTGAAGAGTTCTGTTGACCATGAAGGTGTATACCCCTTTTCGAATATGGATTTGTATTTACTGATGCGAACTATATCACCCAGATGGAATTTATATTTCTTCGGTCTAACCTTTAAATAATCGTATGCCCTAATTTCGGTATCTTCTAACACATTTTTGGGCTTCATGCCGATGGTGCGATGCATTGTGTTATTATAGACGCTTGTTACTGATGGTAATAGTTCCACCCACCGGTAGGAACCTCTAGTCGAAAATTGTTTGTATAATGCACTCTTCAAAGTTCTTATAACACGTTCAACAATTGCCGCCTTTTTCGTGCTAAATGTAGAATAATGATTTATATTAAATTTTTTCATAAGGGCTTGAAAGCGACTATTATAGAATTCTTTTCCCTGATCACTTTGTAAATTGTCTGGTGTATACGATGCCTCTTCAATTATACTCTTCATTGCATTGGTCACTTCAGCACCGGTCTTGTTTTTGATTGCTCTGGTGTACACAAATTTGGAGTAACAATTGATGCATACAAGGATGTAGCGATAACCATCGTTTTCATCAGCATATTGTTGCATTTCCGCTAAATCTATTTGCCATAAATCCTTGTATCCTTTAATGATCGTCCGCCTTCTAATAAAGTTTTTTCTAGCAGTCCGGTGCAGTTCATTAACAATTTCAATTTTTCCCCTGCTTGCTTCCATATTTTGTAGCGAAGCGAACACGTCTCATTAGACACTGAGCAAAGGAAACAAGGTACATAATTTAATATATTATTTGTTCTTCACGAAGTTCCTCAACAATTGACATAATCTCATTGTCATGCCCAGTATTACCAGCTAATTTTGAACTCCACAGCAATCTTAAGCGATCAACCAACTCCTTTGGTTTATTCCAATAAATGTATTGAGGTGATTTGGAAGAAAGTAGTTTCTTGTTGGGTATTTTTATTTTTTCAGCGATGTTATTTTTTACAACAGCACCACCTGATTTAGTGCCCGCCGGCATCAGTAGTGGTTTTATAATATGCAAATATTTCATTAATCTGGTTTCTCGTAGACCCATATTTTTGTCATAATTTTCATATGCTGCACTAGTTAGTTCTAAAATATCCGTGTATTTCTGTAGCACACCATCATCGATTTTATCGTGTTGTGTTAGAAATGGTGGATTTCTTAAAAAAAGCAAATCGTAAAGTTGAGGCGTTCCATCAAATACACCAACATTTTTCCCGTTTTTATATAAAGAAATTTTGCCATTTGGAAAACGCACTTCTAGGTTACCAATATATCTTTTAAGGTGATTCGGTTTTTTTTTACCAAAATGTACACCATAAATGGTATCGTATTGAGATGGCTTATTTTTTAAGCCATTTAAGTACGCTTGAATCTTGTCGAGCGGTGGTGAACTTGTATAACTTGAAGGGGAAGGTGTCTCAAACAATGTAACATTGGTATCACGTTTCGGTGTTGTATCGATGTGAGCTTTTCGGCTTATCCGCGGTGTAGACGATTGAAATGATGATATGTGATCGGATATTTCCTCAGGCTCCTCCATTGTGCTAGTACTACGACTATATTGCTTTCCTTGGGTTTTGGGTTGCTGCTGCTGCTGGCGTTGCTTTACTACATTAGATATAGATGTTAGTGGTTTAGTGATTGGTTCGTAAAATTTATCCAAGTCGAGCGCACTTTGTGTCTTCGCCGCCTTGAATTGCTTAAATTTTTTTCGAACAGCATTGGTCGTTTCCACTAGTTTTCGTTTTAAGTCAATTTCTTCATTCATGGTGTTGACAAACTACCGAACAGCAATGAAATGAATGCATTCATCACTGTTAAACAAATATATAGCTATCAAGTCCCTTGCGATATCTTCCCGAATTTACATCACTATCTTTATCGATAACCAAGAATCCATATTTATTATCCCAACATTTCGAGCACATTTCCTGAAATTGTGTAAAATTCAGGTCGGGTGATACATGATCGGAAAAAACGTGTCTCATATTCATTTCATCTTGTTTAAACATAATAATAAAGTTGGCATTATCTCGCACAAGCTGTTTAGGAACTCGTGAATATGTTTGAGCCAAATAAAAGGCATCCACATTTTTGTGACGTCCCATACAAAAATAAGATCTTATGACATCCTGTTTTTCGCACATAACATCATCAAATATAAATATCGAATTAGGCTTTGCGTCCGATGGTTCCACAATATTGCAAGCATCACTGAATGCATAGTAACCAAGGCCCTTGATGGGTGTAAGAATTTTCCTCAAATATTCGTATTTTGGTTGATGTAGGGACTTGGAGTAGATATAAACATTTTCAAAACGAAGACCCAAGGGGTGAGTAAGTAGTGAAATCATAACATTGGTTTTGCCACAATTCGAAGGTCCAATTATTATTCCACGAATGGATGATGGAAGCAAAGGACCGTGTTTCCTTAACAATTTCTGTTCATGTCCACACCCAACTTTTTCATCGAGATTATCGATGGGGAATTTTTGTTTCAAATGTACTATCCGCATATTGATAAAATCAATACTTTATAGCAAACTTTTCACTTAAATGGTCATTCAGATGCTGATCACCGGACGAAGTAGATCGTCTCGTTTACAGACTAAGACTGGAAGAGGCTTTGTTAACTCCTTAATTAATAACCTGCCGGTGGAGCTGCATATCCCAGGTTATCAATATTGTGGTCCCGGAACAAAAGTGATTAAACGTGTGAAAAGAGGTGATCAAGGAATTAATCCTTTAGACGTGGCGTGTAAGAAGCACGATTTAGCTTACTTACGTAATAGAGACAATTTAAGTGAGCGGCACCAAGCAGATTACGAGTTGGAACAAAGTGCTTGGAAACGAGTGAAATCTGCAGACGCTAGCGTTGGTGAAAAGAGTGCTGCGTGGTTGGTAACAAACATTATGAAAACAAAGCAACGTTTTGGTATGGGTGTGTCATCAAGCAAAAGGAAGGGTCGTAGATCAAAAATTACCAAGAGGAAGCGGCGAGCTGGTAAGCGACGTGCTGGAAAGCGGGTGCGTGTGCAGAAAGTAGCTTTTGGTTCTGCTGTTCGACGTCCGATTCGAGCAGAATTGCTAAGAGGTGGTGGAAAGAAAATGAATATTCTAAATGCATCGAAAATAGCCGTTACAGCAGCCCGCAAATCAGTAAAAGAAGCAGGTGGTAAACGAAAAGTTCGCACACCTAGGATTATTCCTATTCCTAAAACTGGTGGAGTATTACCATTAATACCAATATTTGCTGGTCTGTCAGCCTTAGGCTCGTTAGCAGGTGGCGTCGCCGGCATTGTTCGCACCATCAAAGAAGTGAAGAAGGCAAATGCAGAAAAAACAGGCGCCACTTTAAAACTAAGAGGAAATGGATTATATCTGAAACCATATCGTTCAGGTATGGGATTGTTTATGAACCATAGGAATATGTCAAAAAACTAATTGAATCCCTACCCCATAGACCGCTATCAAATGTCGATCTGGAAAAGTATGTGTTAAAACTAAAGATACCTCACTTTAGGGGAGTTTATATGCGAGATGCATTACCTGCACGTGGTCCTCGACGGTATGAAGCAGCCATTGTTAATTTGGATAGCGCATCGGGGGTAGGGACGCATTGGGTGGCATATCGAAAAGTCAACTTTGAAGTAACATACTATGATAGCTTTGGTGATTTGCCACCACCTACCGAATTGGTGAGATATCTGCAAACAGGTTCGAACGCGTCGAAAAACATTTACTATACATACGATCGTCAGCAAGAATTCGATTCAGTTTGGTGTGGCCATCTGTGTTTGAAGTTTCTCTCCGATATAAAATAATAATAATAATTATGTCTTTGACGTCACAAGTTGAACGCGATAACTACACAAAGATCTTGCACTCACTTAAAGTGTTTAAACAAGTGGGTGGATTGTTGAGAATGACTGCCGAAGAATTAGAAAACGTGCCGAAGGAAGTAATGATTTCGATGGCGCCAAATGAAATTGCTCTAGTTTGGGATAAGCTGTCAAATGAACTGAAAAGTGACGAGGATATGATGAAATATCAGTTTTGCTATGAACATTACAATAGCGACAGTGACGATTCCAACAAGGATGTGGGTGATGGGCCATTGCCTCGAAAATTATTTTGTTGTTACTGCAAAATCAGTGATGTGAATATAACAGCTGAAAATTCGATTAACACGACATCAGATGAGAAGAAAAAAAAAAGCGCTAGTGTATTAAACCCATTGAACTGCTGCAAATGATAATAAAAACAATCACAAATAGCTACTTAACGTCAGTCATGTCGCATACATTCACGCTAACAGGATCCTCGAGCGTGTTAAGCGCCGACTTTTATCCACCCATTGAACTGAGTACAACAAGTAAATATGGTCTTGCACTTGTGGGATTTTACACATATAATTCAATTTTTAACATTGATGAAAACAACAACTCATTTGGTTACATAATTGATGAAAACAACAGCTCATCTGGTAAAATAAGGAATGATGAAAAAATATCACATCTACTGACCATTCCACCAGGAGCATATGAAATTGATGAAATTGGTCAAGCTATGTTGACAGCCCTAAAAGAGTCAACCCGCGACGATAGTGATGAAATATTTTCGTTAACAGCCAACAATAATACATTACAATGTGAGATGAAATCGAAGTATGACATTGATTTGGGTGGTGACAAAAGTATTGCCAAAATGTTGGGGTTTGACGCTAAAGTGTTAAAAAAAAATGAAAAGCATCAGTCAGTGTACAATGTGGATATTATGAAAGTACGCATTATACGGGTTGATTGTAATATAATCTCTGGTGCATTCCTGAACTCGTCGAAATGCCACATCCTATTTGAATTTGATATTGACGTTGAAGCAGGGTATAAAATTACGAAAGAGCCGCAGAATATTATTTATATGCCGATTATACCGGAAGGACGTCAGTTCATAGACAACATCAGTCTGCGAATCTTGGATGACGACGGAGATCTGATTGACTTTCGAGGCGAGAAGATAATTATTAAATTGGAATTAAAGAAAATAGCATAAGGATGGGTTTCTGCTTTAACACTCAACTACGTTTGTTGCATACTGTGAAAGATTCAGTTAAACATAATAAAAGTAAACAAAGTAGGCAAACCAGGCTCATTCGTAATCCAGTCATAAGATCGAAAAGACCTCATCGGCAGCAGCAGCAGCAGCAGCAGCAGCTTTCTCGTGAAGATTACAGTTTTTTACGATCAATTGGTTTGAAAATACGAAAATCTAGAAAATGACGGCTACTAGTGAAAAGATCGAGGTTTTCACCGAACCTATCTTCGAGAACTCCATAATAAGTTTACAGGAACATACTTATAAACCATATGGTTCCCCAACATTTAAGAACTCTGATGAAATTCGTATTCCCGTACACTTTCAAGACATAATCTTGGATGTTTCCGAAAGTTACATATACATCGAAGGTACTTTCAAACCTAAAGATGCAACAAAGAAATGTTACTTATCGAATAATGCTATAGCCTTCCTTTTCGACGAAATTCGCTATGAAATGGGTGGTGGTGAACAAGTCGCAATTGTCCGAAAACCAGGAATTACTACAACACTGAAAACGATGGCATCCTTCGGCGCCTTACAAAATAATTCTCTAATGGTTTGTGGATGGGGTCTAAATGAAAATAATCAAGCTCTTGTTGATGCCACAAGTCACGTATTCTCCGGAAAGCTCCCCCTAAAGTATCTAATGGGTTTTGCAGAGGACTATACGAAAGGAATTTTTAATGTTAAGCAAGAGCTTATTTTAATTATCGCTCGCAATTTTACCAATTGTTATGTTGGTGAAGTGGAAGCAGACATTAATATTGATAAAATCGAATGGAGAGTTCGTCATATTATTCCCGACGATCGTCAAAAGCTAAAGATAATGTCTCGCATGAATAAAGGTGTAAATAGCGCCAATATTCCAATGGCATATCGTAAATGGGATCTTTACGAACTACCTGCTTTGCGACAAACATCATCAGATGTGTGGGCTTTAAGGACTAGCACAAGTCTTGAAAAACCGAGATATTTGATTATTGGTTTTCAGAATAGTAACAATTGCGACAATAAGGCCAAAGATGCCACCCAGTTTACTACAGCCAATATAAGTGACATACGAGTATACCTTAATTCCACCGTCTATCCATATGAAAGATGGAATTTAGAGTTTGGGAAAAAATTATATGCGACAGCTTACTATACCTATGAGAACTTCCAGAGTAGCTACTACGGTCGAGAAATGGTGGACCCAATGTTAAATTACGTCGAATATCCTGACAACCCCATTTTCATCGTGGATTGCAGTCATCAACCAGAAGCTATCAAATCATCCACAGTTGATGTCAAAATCGAGTTTGAAACACGAAACAGTAAATTTCCCAAAGACACTAAAGTTTATGCATTGGTTATTCACGACTCATTTTTAAGTTACAATATCATGAATGGTTCAGTTAGTAACAAATCCATATTTTAATCTAAGTTCTGTAGTTTATCTTTCTTTGTAATAAAATAACCTTAGATATTTAGTATCTTAACAGTTTTATTTTGTAATACCGTTTAAGGAAGGCACTGTATTACATAGAAAATAAATTTAGAAATAAATATTTTAATATTATCTACCGTGTTTCTGTTATTGTAAAAGCTACTACTGTTGGTTTAATTTTTGTAACCGAGGATCGAGGGTATATTTTAATATGTTACAAGACATGAATTCTTCAATGATAAGAATATATAGAAGTGTATGAGACAGAGAGAGAGAGGGAGGTAGAGGTGGGGGCAAAATAAAGTATATATAATGACCGATTTTGACATGGAAACTCATACTGTCCCGAAATGTCATCAAGTTCAGATGCAGGATATTCAACCGATGAAGACCGAACAGTTGAACCAAATGTTCAACATAGAGCGGTACGTAGGGGAGGTAGGTTCAGAGCTAGATTTTGCATAGTTCAATCCTATGTAAAATGGGGCCTTCACGTCAATTTATGTATGAATTGCTACATAACTAGATTTGGAGGTTTGAATGATGTTAATTTCATTCAAACTCATTTTACATTAGGATATAATAGGGCGATGCAAAATCACTCGAGATGTAGTGATTGTCGTGAAAGATTGTTTACGGTCTTTCACCAACAATCTTGCATTATTTGCAATAGAATGTAAGTTCTATTACAAATAAAGCTACTACTACCTACCGCCCGAACCCTGACCCACCCTAACCCCCTTCCTCAGGTCCTCTTCGGAGGGCCACATAAAGACTTGAGCGTAGTTAGTTGTTTAATGTCACATACCCAGGGTGGCACAATACTTTTCGAGAAATAATTTTTCGATTGTGCTACCATGGGTAGAGACATGCGGGACCGGTAGAAGTCGGTTCAGCGGACTCAACGACTCCGTAGAAGGACTACGATAATTCCCACTTTCTCTCTCCTATGCGACCACCCGAATAATTACACCTCACAGGTCCTTTTTGAAGGGAAAATTAAGACTTGAGCGTAGTGGATCACTTGATTGTGCTACGGTATTATTATTATTATTATTATTATTGAAGGCATACCACCGTAAGCATATTATTAAAATTTTACTATGGTAAGGTGACTGTTAATAAAACACTTTGGACATTTTGTATTATTTATTTAGGTAAACAATTATGTATATAGTCATACAATATTCTAGCATTTGTTACGCTACAAGAACAAATATTTAAACTATGATTGGAGCAATACGTAGTATCCATTGTTAATTTTGGTATATTAATAGAATCAGTAGTGAATTCTAAATTAACAATAGAAGGAGTTTTAAGGTTCATATCGAAAAAAGTGTTTATTAAAAAATCCTTCTTAACTTGTCCCTTGACATAAATAGTGTCGACATCGTGCAGAGCGTCGTAGAGAATCGAGAAAAGTTGGTCGAGATCCGTTTCACCATAAGTATAGCAAAGTCCATGTCGGTTTCCATATAAGTACAACGCCTGCTTCTGACATTCATACGATAGTTCTTGAAACGGTATTGTTGGTTTAAAGAAGTAACTTTTCATCTCCCTTCCATCATAAATAGCCAACTCTTTAGGTTGAAATTGTGGAACGCAGAATCCTTGAATGTCGACTACAACAAACTTCATCTCATCAAAGCTGGGATCAAACTAAATTATTTTTTTAATTCAAGACACATTTTTGAAGGATATAGTAAAATTTACACCCCACCCCTAAAATATGGCTATAAATACGTATGCGCATAGCAGAATGTATCACTCTTCATCCAGCCATGGACGCAACTGGACTGATGTTGACCTCGACCAGGAAGAGGAAAATCGAAGAGTATTGGGCAGCCTCAAAGAAGAAATTTGAAGGGAAACCGATCGCTGTCGTTAAGCCGACAGTACAAGCAGCACCACCACCACCACCTGTCGTGGTGGTGATTGACGACGACGACGACGACGACGAGGAAGAAAGGGTTGGAGCGCCCGAACCACCAGCACCTCGTCGGCGTTGGCGTCGGATAATTGCACCGCGATCTGTCCAGATCGCCAGAGGGGAACAGCCGAATTAGCTGGTTTCCCTAAACCTACAAAAAACGGTCCTTTTCAGGACCACACTTATACTTTGAGCGTAGTTAGTTAGTTAGGCAGAAGTCCCATTTTTGGGATGATACAATACCAACATGTGGTATTTGTTATCATCGCATAATAGAAAAACTTCAAGGGATTTTCTGCAGTACATAATTCATCGCATTTCTCTCAAATTAGTTAAAAATAAAAATCTTGTGTTTGATTGTGTTACTGTTGGTAGAGACCGAGTAATGTTTATTATAAACGGCTATAAGGCAGATCATTCAAATATTATCCCCCACTACAATGTTAGCATATAAATACTAGTTCAGCTTCACAATTAATTCATATACATCTTGGACATGGCCCAAGAAAGACCTGCAAGCCGTGGCTCGTCGCTGTTTAGCGATGAGACAGAATATGTTCCTAGACCCCAAGAAGGACCTGCAAGCCGTGGCTCGTCGCTGTTTAGCGATGAGACTGAAATTGTTCCTCGACCCAACAGACCACCACCATCGAGGCGAGTTGAAAATGTTGAGGCCACTGGACCTGCGGACTCCACATCGAATGCGGGATCGGTAGAAGTCAGCGATGACTTTAGCGGACCAGCCGATTCCACATCTTGGTGGGATTTTGAAGATGATATGGACGCCGGTCCTGCGGACTCAACCACTCCGTAGAAGTCCTATTCTCTTTACTATGCGACCGCCCGAACCCTGACCCACCCTAACCCCCTTCCCCAGGTCCTCTTCGGAGGGCCACATAAAGACTTGAGCGTAGTTAGTTGTTAAATGTCAATTTTTATCCCAACGTTTTACGGCAAAATTTTTTTAAGGCAATAATGATCTTTCGTCATACCTACGAAATTTAAAGTTCTTACAATTTTTTACTGAAAAACCAGTTATTTAGCTCAAAAGATTCCATTTCTCTCGACAAATTGTTAATTTTTGTAAAATAAAAAATATTTAAATTTTCAACTTTTAAGAATTTTTTTCGAATACATGCCAACATTTGGGAAAAAAATGTTATACTACAAAAACACTCATTTACCTCTAAAGATTCCATTTTAATCAAAAAATCGTTAATTTTTGTAAAATAAAAAATATTTAAATTTTCAACTTTTAAGAATTTTTTTCGAATACATGCCAACATTTGGGAAAAAAATGTTATACTACAAAAACACTCATTTACCTCTAAAGATTCCATTTTAATCAAAAAATCGTTAATTTTGCAAAATATAAAATATGTAAATTTTCAACTTTTAAGAATTTTTTTCGAATACATGCAAACATTTGGGAAAAAAATGTTATACTACAAAAACACTCATTTACCTCTAAAGATCCCATTTTAATCAAGAAATCGTTAATTTTTGTAAAATATAAAATATGCAAATTTTCAACCTTTAAGAATTTTTTTCGGCCACTTGGCGATATTTTATGAGGAAATGTCATTATAAAATATTTCTTGGCATATTTTTCTACATAAAATTGCTGAAAAAAAAATTTAAAATCTCCAAAAATCAATAGGGGGTTATGAAAAAGATAGGTGAAATAACGAAAACTGCACTTTAAAGCTTCACAGTGCCTCAATGGTAAGTCGTAGAGAAAAACTTTTCGAGTAAATGTTTGTTGAAATTTTTTAAGGAAAATTATCGTGGAAACAGATTTAAAATCGGATGAAGGATAAAGAAGTTTGTTCAATTTTTTCAAGGTCAGAGATAGTTCTAGCTCGCTTATGCGTAATTGAAATGTGCAAAACACACTGGGAGATGGTAGGCAAGGTTCGGTTTACACGTTTTTTTTTTTTTTTTTTTTTTTTTTTTTATAAGTGCCCACCCGCCCCCCACCCTCCCACCGTAGACGGGCGTCTAAATCGTTTGCGGGGGGTCCCGTCAAGATCGGACCACGGATAGCTGAGATAAAACGATTTTTCACCGGCGAACTTTTTTATTTATGGTTTTTTACTTTAATAAAAAATTTGTAAATATTCTCCACATAATTTAGACCATCTCTTATACGAAGCTTTTTTTTATGGGACTGACAATAAGGAAGTTCTGATACTTGACACTAAAAATGCTATTTTTTTATAAATTGTTGTAAAACTTGCTTCATATTGTTAATTTTTAAAATTAAAAAATTCCATAATTTAGCTCACGAGTAGACGAATCTTTTATGTCAGATACAACTTTTATGTAGGATGGGCGAAAAGCCTAAAAATTAAACATTTCTAAAAAATAGCCAGGTGGGGCACCCCATGCATTTCACATTTCAATTGCTTATATAACAAAAAATAGCGGTATTAAGAAATTTTAAAAAATACCATAATTAAGTTCGAAACCGGCCGCATCTTATTTATTATGCAACTTTTGATGTAAAAAGTATGGAAATACCTCAAAAAGTCAAAAAATAGAAAAATCTAAATAACTCGCTTAATATACATAATTTAAAAAAAATGACAATGGGGTTTTTAAAATTTAAGAAAATGCAATTTTAAAAAATGGGAGCTTATAGTTTACATCTAGTCACACATTTTCACTTCAATACTTTTTTCTCTAAAATTATTGCAAATGCCTAAAAAAAAATAATTAATAACAAATAAAAAAAATTTTTCAACTAAATGCAATTTAAAAAACGGGGATCTATGGTTTAAACGAAGGCAAACATTTTAGCTCTATTGCATTTCTGCGTCAAATTACAGCAAATGCCTAAAAAAAATTAATTAATAACAAATATGAAGGTGGTACTACCAAAAAAATTTTTTTTTCAAATAATTGCAATTTAAAAAACGGGGATCTATGGTTTAAACGAAGGCAAACATTTTAGCTCTTTTGCATTTCTGCGTAAAATTACGGCAAATGCCTAAAAAAAATTAATTAATAACAAAAATAATGGAGGTACCACCAAAAAAAAAATTTTTCAACTAAATGCAATTTAAAAAACGGGGATCTATGGTCTAAACGAAGACAAACATTTTAGCTCTTTTGCATCTCTGCGTAAAATTACAGCAAATGCCTTAAAAAATTAATTAATAACAAATATAATGGAGGTACGGCCAAAAAAATTTTTCAACTAAATGCAATTTAAAAAACGGGGATCTATGGCTTAAATGAAGGCAAACATTTTAGCTCTTTTGCATTTCTGCGTAAAATTACAGCAAATGCCTAAAAAAATTAATTAATAACAAATATAATGGAGGTACCACCAAAAAAATTTTTCAACTAAATGCAATTTAAAAAACGGGGATCTATGGTTTAAACGAAGACAAACATTTTAGCTCTTTTGCATTTCTGTGTAAAATTACAGCAAATGCCTTAAAAAATTAATTAATAACAAATATAATGGCGGTACCGCCAAAAAAAATTTTTCAACTAAATGCAATTTAAAAAACGGGGATCTATGGTTTGAACGAAGGCAAACATTTTAGCTCCTTTGCATTTCTGCGTAAAATTACAGCAAATGCTTAAAAAAAATTAATAAATAACAAATATTATGGAGGTACCACCAAAAAATTTTTTCACTAAATACAATTTAAAAACCGGGGATCTATGGTTTAAGCGAAGGCAAACATTTTAGCTCTTTTGCATTTCTGCGTAAAATTACAGCAAATGCCTTAAAAAATTATTTAAATACGAAACGGGTAGTACCAAGAAATTTTATTTTAAGTTGTGATTTATTGTAAACACTAAGTCAAATATTTTAAGTTCAATACTAGCTAGCCAATCTAAGAGAAAAAGTGTGCAGATTAGGTACTGACGAATGATTAAAAGAAAAACAAAGTAAACAATAATATAATATTTATTAGTAGCAATTTCTATAATTATATAACAGTTTTACATTCGATGCTGCACAATGCCATGGATGCATCGTTTTGTGGAAAAAACACTCTGGAATCTTCTTAAATTTACTTAATTTCGGTTCCAGCTTACAGGGAATATCTGTAATGATTTCTTCGCTTATAAACCTCTTTAGGAAATTTGCCTTCATACTTCCTTTTACGTATATCCTGGGTGATTGGTATAATTCCAACACATGTTTAAATATATTGTTAATTTCACAGAGTTCTACGTTTCCAGACTCCCACTTCAGTCCATGATACTTTTCGGCCCATTTGACATGTTTTAGCTCCGCAAGGGACAACATATTTTTCGCAAAAGGAGCTTTAAATAGATAACTTGAGATACGAAACCCATCGTAAATTGCTAACTCTTTTGGAAAGTATCCAAAAGAAGAACAATGGTAGCCTTGGATATCAAGAAAAATGTCTGAAGGATATTCTCCCATCGTGGCTTGCAATCGACTGATGTAGTTAGCGAAGGAAATATAGTTTTAGACAAATCTATTCGATTTAATAATTTCTTGAATTCGCTAAAGTAAAATTTCTTATAACTTCGTTTGCTTAAAAAATTACTTAAATATTAAGATTTAAACTTTTTTATATATAGCCTACGGGTTTATTGATTCTCATAAACCTAACTAATTCAAAATGTTGTAAATAAAACAAAATTTAATTGACTAGGATGATATTTATTTAAATATATTTTTATAAAATATATACATATATATTACATTACTATACAATTCTTAAACCTAAATCTATATACATCTAATATTACAAAACTTACTCTAACTTAACACTAAAATTGTCTAATAACAATAGTTTTTTTTTTAATTGTCCCACATCACACCTAGCTAAATCTAACTTTTTTTTTAGTTCCGTAATCTGTCTCTCGTAAATTTCCACATCACTTTCTCGCGCCCTTAATTGTCCCAAAAGTTTACCCCGCACATTATAGGCGTCTCTTAGGACATTCCTTTGGCTGCTAGAAAACTCATCTAGCCAACCTGGTTGAGACGCCACAAACGTTGATGATGATGTGGACGCACTAGATGCACTAATTGGTCGCTCTATATTTTTTTTTCGACCTTTTCGTCCTTTCCGGCACAGCTCCGGTGATAGTGGTGGTGGCGATGGTGTCCTCATGATTGGGCCATCCACGACAACTACCACCGGAGCCAAGTGGTTTGGAATCGCTGCTGCTGCTGGTGGTGGTGGTGAAGACGGCATCTCGAATCCACCGGGAAAAGGTACGGGGAGGCGCCTAAATGTGAATTTCTTCTTTTTCGGCACATCCTTTGCCACAGACGAATAAAATTCACCCTTGCTTTTGGATCCACCAGTCGTCAGTAATCTTTTTAATTTTGAATGTGTCGGCTGGGCTTCCTTAATCACAACATTACTGAGAACATTGACTTTTTTGTTCTCAGCTGCTTGCCGCTTCTCTATGTCCCTCAACAACTGGCCACATGCATCATCCATAATCTGCTCCATTCCATCGTCTGCTATACTCAAGTCGTTCCCGGGGGCTGCGGGCTCGTCCACAAAGGCGTTTGCGGTAATCAGATGTAAATCATCTTCGACGCCCAGAAGATCTTGGGTTGAAACACTCATTAAATCAGAAATATCACTCATGTTTGAACACATTACGTACACAGGAATAATTGTCGTCACTAAAAGTTTCAGACTGAAGAGCTCCACACAAGATGCTCGCTTTTATGCCTATTCCCCCCACTATAAGTTCACCCCACCTCGAGTCTCGCCGTCCTTCACTTCGTTCTTGCCACCACTCTTCTTAGTGCCCTTGACTACAGGCACTTTTCAAGGTTGCGCGTTCTCTTGAAATTTTAAAACTAGCTTTATCAAGGTCAAGGTGTATCTTGCCATCCTTGAGGTAGTGCATTTTCTTTTAAAATTCTACATAACACTAATCCAGTACGTTGATAAATATTAAAATTAACAGTTTATATATGAATTTTCCAATTATTTTAACAAGTTTAAAATCGGTATGACATAAAATTACTTAAAAACTAAAGATATGATTGAATAACTTTCAACAAGTTTACCAAATTTTCTTCTGGGTCTGCACTATAAAAGTCTAAATCCTTATGTCCCCAAGGCAAAGTTTTTGTCGTTGATGGTATTATATAGCGTTTGTCGTCGTGGTGAGATAATGCTACCTTGTTTAATATTTCCGTGTAAACGTCGTGTTTATAACTACGAAACGTTTTCATTTTGCGAAATATTAAACCACCACGCTCTACTACATTTTGATAATCTTCAAGGTGAAGTTGTTTCTCAATAACTGCTTTTTTGACACCTTTTGCTTTCTTCACTTCATTATGAAGCGAGCTGATGTAATAAGCTTTAGCGCCGGTGCCGTAAAAACACATTATCGGATCACCTGGAAATTCATCTTTCATCCGACCTACTACTGATTGACTTTTCCGGATATTAAAAATATTCCCTTCTACATAATTAGAGGTGTCGAACTTATCAGGGTTCTCTGCAATTGTTCGATAAAAGTCGTCGGTAAAAACTTTTAAAATAAGAGAATCGGTGTCAGTGTACAATAAGGAAACGTTACTACCAAATTTTGCTTTAATGAAATTATAAAAAAAGTCGTAAATCACTGTCTTTGACATATCCAATATGGAAAATCCGATATAAATTGGTTTATTGTATATAATTTTTAGTTTATCCATATGTATTGCAACAAAATCTTCGGTAAATATTGTTGAACTTTTGTAATTCGGACGCGATATTAAAGCCCTTGCCCCTACTTTACCCCGCATGTTTTCCCACTGTGTGATTAACTTTATATCGTTGCGATTTTCGACATTTTCCATAGTCTTGCCAAAAATGGCGTTAATAATTAATTTAAATGTATCCTTACCGAATTTTGATGTTGCCTTATTCCGCAAATCTGTATTGAAATCAATGTATGTCTTTAGCCACTTAGATTGACTAAATTTTAAAATTCTATGAGTTTGCATTACCATTAAGCCACTAGAAATCGCCTGCTTTAGGGTTCGATAATGCACAATATATTTTTTTTTATCATTTAAATTTGGTATTAACTTTGACAATTTGGCTGTTTCTGTTGGTGGTATTATATTCTCAACCAGAAATGGAAGGTCAGAATGTGCATCGTGCAAATCCAGTGGATAATGCACATCGACTTCCAACACGTAGCCTTCTGGGCTGTTGTCGTCAATATCCATAATATTCAAATCTAAAATTTCGCGTTGTGATAACCATCTAAATCCACCAAATGGTAATGCTTGTGACATACTATGACCATACAAATTTGTGGCATCCAGATAAGTAATGAATGAAGAAGGTTTTGATGCATCATAATTCGGTAAATAAATATTATTGGCAATATGTTTCCTTTCCGAACACTGACTTATACCACCACGAATTCCTTTCTTAAAAAAGTGAATCATGTCAATATCAGTAAGTAGTTCCAACTCTACCTTGGTCATGCGCAACATACAATCAAATGAAAAACTGGGAAGAGTGTAGTACTGCACTGGGTCTAATTTATAAATGTTTAAAAACATATCGCGAAATTGTTCAAAAACATCGGTTAATAATAACACATCTGATTTTAAATATAAATCTGAATATTCCCCTAAATTCTTACAATCAAATAAACGCCAAACTTCCTTAGCTTTTTCATAGCTTTCATCACTAATGTGTTCCTCTGATAGATTATCGTAAAACTGATTTTTAGTTGGTAAATTTGGATAGTTCATCTTTTCCAAAGAATCCATGAAACTGTATGGAAAAATACCTTTGCCACGCATTAAACTAAACTTCTTATCATCGGGATAATGCTTGCGCATTTCCTTTAAACTACTTAAGTCTAAACCTTTACCCAAAGTATCTAGTGATGCTGATAAAAATTTGAAACTATCAATAAATCTTAATTTTAAATATTTTTTTTTTATTGTCATGGTCTTTGAGTCTACATAATCATGAACGTAAATACTTTTGGTAAATGAAATGTACTTTTCTTTGCTTTGAGCTATCACATCAATTTTATCACCATGACGACACAATTCTTTGATAAACATGTGACTATCATAACCACTCAAATTATGAAATACAATTGGTATAAATGTAGGTACTTTATAATTTAAATTACAAATCGAATGAGCAGCACCAGGTCTTTTGTTTCCCGTTATGTGACAATGATCCTTTACCTTATCATTATTGTTAATCGGACCTTCACAGATGTTGCACTCTGTGGCATTATCGAAATCTTTTATTTCATCAGATGTTAAACGGTTCATTGGTCTAATATCTTTTAAATACGTATTGTATAAATTTCTTAGATCTGTCTCAATGCGGGATACAAATACTTGGGCTGCATCATCTCCGCGATATAACTCAAATTTTGAAATAGAATCATCAAAGGAGCACTTTATTAGGTATGCAAAAGAAAACGGCTCATGTTTAACGTTTGTCGTACTGTAAGAATGTTCGGGGTTTGGTTCAGTTGAATCTAATGGTTTAAGCACTGATTCAAAGTCTGCATATACAACGAATGGTACACGCATTTGTTTTTCGATATTTTCAAATTTTAAAATGTTTTCCGCTACACTTTTCCCAAATTTATCCACTTTTAAATTAACTGATGGTATAACTGAGTATTTAAGTTTACAATCATTTTCTTGATGTAATGTCAAAGCGAATGATGATTTAAAATATATAAGGCACCCATCACAAAAATAAAGCTTATCACAACTTGATGATATCTGACTTGAACATAATCTTGATAAGTCTTTTATCCAGCAGTAATGACTTTTCATACAATTTGTATCGCAAATGTGTGCATCATCATCATCATTATCTCTGACATTACAATCCTTGGTTACTAACAACAAATTTACATGTATACCCAGCTTTTTACCAGAATATCTTAATGGGCCCACAACTTCATATTTTAATTTATTATGTTTGTGACGAAGTCACATTTTAATCAAACATATTTCATAGTTATTCTGTATAATTTATATTAAAGACATCGATTAAATAATTAAACTAGCGAACTAGCTAAGTACCGGCTCCCGCAGAACACCCAGTATAGCTCAACCAAAACCATTCCGCAGTGCGACCATGCACAGCCAATCAAAAGGCGCAATCCCCCAGAGTACCGTAGTACTGGTGGGAGAACGCGAACCTTGCTCCGGACGTTGAGAACGTCGTGGAGGACACTTCTCACCGAGACCCGGCTTAACCGAGACGTTTCACTGAGCCCTTGCCTAAATCCTTTAAATACCCACCGTCGTGTAAATTTTCCGCCACGAGCCACCGATTTGACTGTACAAGTAAGTATACCTGTTAGCACCGTGGAGGGATGTAGTTGTCTCCTCGCCAGAGAAAAGAGTGTTAGGTTCTGTTGAAAAAGGGACGTATATGATCATGTGTTCTCACGCTGATCCTGTACCAACTTAAAAGTTTTTCCGAAGAACGTTCCGCATTCTTCGGAAAGCCAACAGGGAAGACTGAAACCGAGTGACCGAAGGGCTGCCGACTATCGGAAGGGTATATATGTGTTTTCACGCTGTATACACTTTCGATATTCAACAAAATCCGTTTCGGGAGACCGGCTACTTTGAAGTGTGTTTACGCTCATTGTAATCGCCTCCCGTAATAGAGCGAAAGGGAATGAACCGCAGGATGAATGTTGTGGGGACTAGCCGCCGACTGACTGCACTATAGTGTTTTCACGCGTAGTGTAGCCTGTCGGGGGTAACTACCCTGTGTCGATCACCGGAGCATCTTGGTGTGTTTTTACGCCCATTACTGCCCCGGTTACCGATTCACCGAAACTAAGAATGACCGAATGTGTGAGGAATGTGGTGTTCTCTGGCGAGCGAAGTTAGTCCGTTTCCTTGCCACGATGGTAGCAGTCCGTATGTCTGTGACAGCCCCTTATGACCGCTGGAGCCTTTTTCCTTTTTAATCCGATGCTTTAACCCCGCTAAACACCCTGCTTTCTTGCACGCATAGTTTGCTCTATCGTACCTGTCTGCTTTACACCCTCCCGTAGTAGCTTGTTCACATAAAATGTGGAACCGCCGCACCCCCTCTAAAAACCGTATATTTTACATAGCATAGTTTTAGCTTCTGTATAGTAAATGTCAGCCGAAAATAATCAACGCTATTAGTTAATAAATTGTTTAGAACACACCCGTATTCTGTGTTATTATTTATTAAATAGGCAAAACGGCTATAGTAGGCGCATAGACCCCTGGAGTACCGTTTCTCCAACTGTGTAAAAGCTACCTATAGGTCTGGTGGTTCTCTGTTACACCTTAAAACAACAGAGTGGCGCTCGAGAATTATCCGTCTCAGGAAAGTACAGGCCGACAAGACTGTTCGGCATTACGAACCACAGCAGGAGCGTTACAAATTGGCGCCCGAGCAGATTTTCTTTGCGCTTGCGTAGCCTAGGGCCGTTGGAAATTTTCGCCTATGCATATTTTCTTTGCGCATGCGTAGTCTAGAACCCGTGTGATAGCTTGTTTCCTGATAAAACAGGGATTTTAAAACCGATTATCGAACCCGTTTCTCTAAAAATATGAAAATACCGAAGGAAATTTTCTAGACCGGAAAAGGCATTTAAATTGCAAGAAACAAGATTTGCTTAAAATTTGGAATATTGTTAACATCCGAGACGCGAACAAAAGATAAGAAACCGATATGAATAGTTTTTTTTTTCGAATAAAAAAAATCCGTGTAAATAAATTCCAAATGACCGTGTAGAAGATAAGAGCTTTAGTATTAGGATATAGTGTATATATTAATTGATTTAGTTTTATTTTTATGATTTAGGATAAATACCGTTAGGCATTTTGTTTACTATAATACAGGATAGTCCGGTGAAATTTGAAATAGGATTTAAATTAATTAGAGAATTAACCGAAGGTTTAAGTACCACCAGTTAGTAAGCAGACCGTTAAGAAAATATAATTGTGAAATTATATTTTGTTTGAGATAACCAAAGGATGAAGTACCAGTTAAAATAAACTGTAGATAGATTTATTTAAATACCGGGGTATAGGAAAGTATTAAGAATTTTTTTTTATAATAGGCAATAGTTGTAGACATATTTCATTAGGCATTAGGTACCAGTGAAACAAACCGTTAGACATTTTTTTTTAAATATACAAAAGTAAAAGGTTTAGATACCGGGTTAAAGGAAAGTTTTAGGAATTTTCTTTCTAGGTAATAAACCGTAAACATTTTTTTATTGGGCAGTAAGCACCAGTTAAGTTAAACGAACCGTTATATATATAGCTAGAATATTAAGGTTCAAATACAGGGTTATAAAAAAGTTTTAGGTATTTTTTTTTGTAATTATTCACAATAATGGCAAACGTGAAAGCGACACAAGCTACACTGATGCTGACCGTACCCCCCACGTCGCCGTTACACCTCGCACCACCGATACCACCCGCACCACCCTTACCCCCGTCACCAAGCATTGGAAGTACCGACTCACGAACAAGCTGGATCTATCTTTTAAAAAAAGTGGATCTGGTGGCTGAAGTACAGAAATTTGGTCTGGATGACACCGGGCCTGTGGACACACTACGCAAACGCTTAGTTAAGTTTATCCGAGATGGCCACGCCACCCCGCAACCGTCCACCTTCCCCTTTATTTTTCCTGCACCCAATGCAGCCAGCATAAGCGCGTCAAGCAGCGCAACAACAAATCCACCCTCCGTTAGCCACAGTATAGTAACAATTTCCAGTTACACCCCCGCCCAGTCAACAGTGTCGTCGACAGTAACGGCGACTAATACTAAACCTACCCCCATCATACATGTGACATCTGCCGTAGCACCTATAAGCTACATACCGACGCAGTTAGTGCAAAATCCCGTGACATACACCATACCCCCCGTATACTATAGCACCTCTCCGTCTAACACTGGTGTATATAGCACTATAGTGACCAACCCTTGTGTACATAGCACCCTAGTAAACAACCCTTGTATATATAGCACCCCGTTTAGTAATCCGTGTGTAAATACCAACCCTTTAATATATATGCCCCCCGCTGCAACACAGCACGTATCAACTAGTATAATACACACACCGTCAGCCGTCAGACCAGTAATAAATACAATACAGCCGACTACAGTACAGGGAGGCATACCACCCCCTGCTACCACAATGACAAGCAATCACCCAGAACTTCAGGTGCACAAATGGAATGTGCACTTTGATGACCGAAATGACCCAGCAACTTTTCTAGAAAGAATAGATGAGATTTGCCTGGCTAACAAGATAAACCCTGACGTATTACTACCCCACCTACCCGAATTACTACGTGGTAATGCGGCCCTGTGGTGTAGAAATAACAAGCAGGCTTGGCAAAACTGGGACGATTTCAAACGAGATTTCCGTATATTTTTCTTTCCGGTCAACTATGAAATAGACTTGGAGGTCGAAATTAGCCGTCGAGTACAGCGTCATAACGAACCGGTCAATCGTTACGTAACTGACCTACAAACGCTAGTACGCCGACACGGAAAGATGAACAGCGATCAAGAACTACAATGGTTATACCGAAATTTACTTCCCAATTACCGACAAAACATAAGAAAAACCGATTTCCAGGACGTTATGTCATTTTCCGCAGCGGTTAGGGAGTACGAAATCCTACTGCAGGAATTAGAAAAGGATAAACCGAGAGCAGAAGGCTCGCACCGGTTTACAACACCATCAGTACAAGCACCGATACAGCAACGAACATCACAGCCCAGACATTTTCAAACCACATCTCATGAAAACACTGCCGGACCGAATATTGGTAAACCGGGACCGACGTCGACGCCCGCCACATGCTGGCGCTGCGGTCAGGCTGGACATTTGCGAAGTAACTGCAAAGGCCCCGCTAGATTATTCTGTTCAAGATGTGGCAAAACAGATGTCATGTCTCGAGATTGTCCCTGTCCGAGGTCGGAAAACTAGGAAGGCGCTGCCCCATGACGAGGCAAGGACAGCACCACGACTCACCCGCCTCGACTGCATTAAACACGACCGACCTGACCGAAAATCGACTACATGTGACTATACATATTAATGAAAAACCAGTTTTAGCACTAATAGATACCGGAGCCGCAAAATCTTATATAGGAGACCGGCTAGCAAAAAGAAAACCGTTCTACGCACTGCAACCGGTGGAAAAAACTACTAACCTAGCCCGGCTTGCGAATGGAGAATTAATGGAGATTCCCGAAGCCTACCGAACCACCTTCCGAATAGGTCCGAAGAAATTTACGGAGATAATGCATTACCTACCTGGACTCTCCACGGATATGGTTCTAGGAATGGACATTTTACAAAAAGGAAAGTTCAAACTAGAATTAGGCACAGGCACCATCGTGATTGACGACTTTACTTCGCACTCAAATAGGACAGTTGCACCCTGCAGTCCAGTAGGGAAAATCGGCAATCAACTACCGTTAACATTGTCTACCACCGAAGAGAACCGGCTGCATTCCTTTCTAAGCTACGAACTACCGTCTTTTGAATGCATTAAAGGAACAACGCCGCTTATTAAGCACAAAATTAGATTGACAAGTCACGAACCGATTAAACAAAGATACCGCCCACAAAATCCCCGTATGCAGGAAATCATTAATAATGAAGTTGACCAGATGCTGCAAGATGGGATCATTGAACAATCGAATAGTGCATGGAGCTCACCGGTAGTCATTGTCCGAAAGAAAGACGGAAAACCAAGGTTCTGCATTGATTTTCAAAAAATCAATGATATTTCTCAAAAAGATGCATATCCACTACCGTTTATAAATGCGATTCTCGACAAACTTCGAAAGGCGAAGTATATCTCCAGTATAGACCTCAAACAGGGGTACTGGCAGGTACCACTGACCGAAGAAAGCAAACCAATTACGGCATTTACAGTACCAGGACGGGGTTTGTTTCAATTCCGAGTAATGCCGTTTGGATTACACTCTGCACCAGCGACGTTCCAAAGACTAATGGACCGCATCATAGGACCCGAACTAGACCCGTACTGTTTTGCCTACCTAGACGATATCATTATCCTAGGCGAAACATTTGAAGAACACCTACAAAATATAAGAACCGTATTTCAAAAACTAAGAGCCGCAAACCTAAGAATAAATCCCGATAAATGTCAGTTTGGGCGTAGATCTTTGAAATATTTGGGACACCAGGTTACTGCTACCGGAATACACACCGACCCAGAAAAAGTAACATCCATCACGCAGTACGCAGCTCCGTCAAATGTAAGAGGGGTACGACGCTTTTTGGGAATGGTCTCATGGTACCGACGTTTTGTACCTGCATTTTCGCAAATAGCAGCACCGTTAAACATGCTACTAAAAAAGGGCCGACGCTGGAATTGGGGAGCCGAACAGCAACTGGCATTTGAAAAACTAAAAACCGCCCTTACCGTCGCACCGGTATTAGCATGCCCCAACTTTAGTCGCCCTTTTACCCTACAGACCGATGCCTCAGATAGTGGTTTAGGAGTAGCCCTGACTCAAAACAATACCGATGGGGGGGATAATATTATCGCCTATGCTAGCCGAACTTTGACTTCGGCTGAGAAAGCGTACTCCACGACCGAAAAAGAGTGCTTAGCGATAGTTTATGGAATAGAGAAAATGAGACCCTACCTAGAAGGATACCACTTCACCGTCCTGACCGACCATCAGTCCTTACGATGGCTAAAAACAATTAAATCACCGTCCGGACGTTTAGCACGATGGCAGATGTATCTGCAACAGTTCGATTTTGAAATAAAATACCGACGAGGCGTATTAAACCGAGTGGCTGATGCACTATCTCGCCAACCGAACCCCGGTGCACCAGAGGAAGCAGAAACCAATGAGTTAGCGGCTATAGCCCTAATAACAGAGGACGAACAGTGTTCCTGGTATGCGAATAAAATAAGGGAGGTGAAAAATCACCCCGAAGCACACCCGACGTATTGTATACGAGATGGAAACCTGTACCGACACTTTTGGAGCTCATCAGACATGACCGAACCGGACATGATGGATCCATGGAAACTCTGTATACCGAAAACCGTAAGAACCAGAATAAAGGAGGAAGCCGCTCCAGGGTCAGAATATGGCCCTGAGGAGCCAACACCTCTGCAATTAGGAAGAGATCCTCTCATGCATACACCGTTTGACGGTCCGTTTGTGCCGCCGTATACTGGTCCAAAGCCATGGACCCTAATAAAAGCTGAAGCTCGGGAAAAGCACCGCCCATATCCTGACTACATTATTATAACCAACAACCTATGTTGGCGTTGTGGTGTTTCAGGGCACAAGAGAGAAAAGTGCCACCGCCGCCCGATTCTATTTTGCTCCCGTTGTGGTAAAACGGGAACAATGTCCAGAAACTGCATGTGTTCCAAAGAGGTACGACATCAGAAGTACTTAGCGCCGGCTAGTATCCCATGCCGCCATTGCGGGTGTCCAATGGCCGGGCAGAAGGGATCCCACTACCTGTAAACTGGTATAGATAAAGAAACCGAGAAGATGATATTCGGCATAGGCAGGTTATCCCCTATGCGCAACGTGGGACCGGATTAAGGAAGCCTATCAGGATACCGGATGTTACAAAACATAATATAGTAAAATATTTAAGTAGTAGGGAAAGTATAGTACTGTGAAAATATTTTTTTTTTAGGATTTTTGTTTATATAAATAGGACAGGCTAGCTGTCATTTAAGATAGTCATTAGGTAAATATAGTAAAATATTTAAGTAGTAGGGAAAATATAAGTACTTTGAAAATATTTTTTTTTGTATATAAATAAGACAGGCTAGCTGTTATTAGGTAAACCTGATTTAAGTTGGCACTAAGAAAAAAAAATTAATTTAGAAAAAAAAAAAATTAATTTTTTTTTATCGAAGTAAGGGGGGTGTGTGACGAAGTCACATTTTAATCAAACATATTTCATAGTTATTCTGTATAATTTATATTAAAGACATCGATTAAATAATTAAACTAGCGAACTAGCTAAGTACCGGCTCCCGCAGAACACCCAGTATAGCTCAACCAAAACCATTCCGCAGTGCGACCATGCACAGCCAATCAAAAGGCGCAATCCCCCAGAGTACCGTAGTACTGGTGGGAGAACGCGAACCTTGCTCCGGACGTTGAGAACGTCGTGGAGGACACTTCTCACCGAGACCCGGCTTAACCGAGACGTTTCACTGAGCCCTTGCCTAAATCCTTTAAATACCCACCGTCGTGTAAATTTTCCGCCACGAGCCACCGATTTGACTGTACAAGTAAGTATACCTGTTAGCACCGTGGAGGGATGTAGTTGTCTCCTCGCCAGAGAAAAGAGTGTTAGGTTCTGTTGAAAAAGGGACGTATATGATCATGTGTTCTCACGCTGATCCTGTACCAACTTAAAAGTTTTTCCGAAGAACGTTCCGCATTCTTCGGAAAGCCAACAGGGAAGACTGAAACCGAGTGACCGAAGGGCTGCCGACTATCGGAAGGGTATATATGTGTTTTCACGCTGTATACACTTTCGATATTCAACAAAATCCGTTTCGGGAGACCGGCTACTTTGAAGTGTGTTTACGCTCATTGTAATCGCCTCCCGTAATAGAGCGAAAGGGAATGAACCGCAGGATGAATGTTGTGGGGACTAGCCGCCGACTGACTGCACTATAGTGTTTTCACGCGTAGTGTAGCCTGTCGGGGGTAACTACCCTGTGTCGATCACCGGAGCATCTTGGTGTGTTTTTACGCCCATTACTGCCCCGGTTACCGATTCACCGAAACTAAGAATGACCGAATGTGTGAGGAATGTGGTGTTCTCTGGCGAGCGAAGTTAGTCCGTTTCCTTGCCACGATGGTAGCAGTCCGTATGTCTGTGACAGCCCCTTATGACCGCTGGAGCCTTTTTCCTTTTTAATCCGATGCTTTAACCCCGCTAAACACCCTGCTTTCTTGCACGCATAGTTTGCTCTATCGTACCTGTCTGCTTTACACCCTCCCGTAGTAGCTTGTTCACATAAAATGTGGAACCGCCGCACCCCCTCTAAAAACCGTATATTTTACATAGCATAGTTTTAGCTTCTGTATAGTAAATGTCAGCCGAAAATAATCAACGCTATTAGTTAATAAATTGTTTAGAACACACCCGTATTCTGTGTTATTATTTATTAAATAGGCAAAACGGCTATAGTAGGCGCATAGACCCCTGGAGTACCGTTTCTCCAACTGTGTAAAAGCTACCTATAGGTCTGGTGGTTCTCTGTTACACCTTAAAACAACAGAGTGGCGCTCGAGAATTATCCGTCTCAGGAAAGTACAGGCCGACAAGACTGTTCGGCATTACGAACCACAGCAGGAGCGTTACATGTTCAAATACCGTTTGTAAACCATACACGTTTACTGAAATATTATTCATTTCTTCAAATTTAGAAATATCACGCAATTTAATTGGAAAATTCATACCTGTAAAATTTAGCACTCTAGAGTGATGGGGGTATGACGTCATTTGTGATGACATGTTACTGGCAGGGAACAATGCTGACGTGACGGCCCAAGCGAAGCAGCACTCATCTTGATTGTAAACATTAACAACAGCATTCTTCAGATCAATGAATTTCGGTAACTTGATATATGATGATCCCCCAAATGGTTTATATTCATTGATGTTTAGCTCCAAGTACAAAATTTTTTCTAATGCCCAACCTGTAAGATAAAATATATATTTAATAATTAAATATGCTTTCAATTATTGACCTATAACATACCTGAATCCTTTTCCTGAAATTCCGTTGATTGAACCTTCATTGCCTCAACAAATGATCGGTACACTTCTTCCAAGTCACTTGCAACAGTAACAATTTCATTACACGTGTTAAAAGATTTTTCACTGTAAGAATCCTGTGCGGGAAGAATGTACAATCCCACCACAACCATGTTTATTTTTAGTGCACCACGAACTGCTACTACTTCACTTATTAAACTAAGCACTTGAGCTTTAATTTCTTCAAAAAATATGGTGAAGTCTATATGGAAATTTTCACTGCTTACTCGATATGTTGCAATCCTCTTCTTAAAAGCCGTTTGCACAATTTGAACACCTTGTGACAATGGCAAACAGGAATTATTTCGATGTTGGAGCGTTCTTTGATGAGCACCCAATTGATTATGTGGAACAGCTATATTACAAGTTACACATGTTCGCATCTGGGGTGTTGGTGTAGCCACATCGACTCTCCGTCGCTTTGCAGACTCTGCGTTAACAAATCGAAACATGCAAGACTCTCTTCTGTGTCGTAACATACTGTAACTACGACTAAATGTCTCACTACAATCTTCACACACATACTCCATGTCCGTTTAACTAATTATTTTGAAAAAGTCTTGCTGAATATTCTGTTCAATACTAAAATGTGACACCTCCTACCCACATATATACCTAGCGGCCAAGGTCACACCATTAAAAATTAACATTGACAACAGGTCTTTCAAGGTCATGCAACATCAAGGTCATAAAACTTCAAGGTATATTTTCAAGGTCAAGGTGATACCAACACCTGCGTTCAAGGTCAAGGTCATATGACGTAAATTTTCAAGGTCAAGGTGATACCAACACCTGCGTTCAAGGTCAAGGTCAAGGTGATACCAACACCTGCGTTCAAGGTCAAGGTCATGTGACATCATTGAACACCTGCGTTCAAGGTCATGTGACGTCAGAGGAGTGGGGGGTGACAATGAAAGTGTATTAATCCTCTACTATTGATATTGACGCAAGCTTCTTTCTTCTTCAAATTCAAAACTGTCAAAAATTGCCAGTAACTTTTTCCGTATGTAAACTGCTTGAGATAAAAATGCAACTTTTTGTTGCATTGTATCCAGTGCTATAGAAATTGGTTTTAGCAACTGTAGAAAATCTTCAGCCATCCTTTTAATACAGATATCTGAAACTTTTTTTAAAATCACTGGATTAATTTGATCTTTATGCTCTTCACATATTAATAACAATTTTGGCCACTCATTTACGCATAGATCTCAAGACAATCCGAAAGTGTATTCCATCGAACATCCTGAGGTAAGACCAATTTCTTGCCCCCTTTTTCTTTATACCAAGCATTTGGCAAATGGGTATTTCTAAAGTATTTCACAATATGTACTACATATATGTTCTTTTATCTGCGATGCTTCTAAATCTTTGGAGAGCAAACTAAGTAAGTGTGCCGAACAACCATATGTAATTATAGGGTAATTGGACGACTCGGTAATTTTTTTCTTTATACTGACCATAGTGACCATGTTGCTCGCATTATCTGTAAGAATACTGGTAACTTTACAGTTATATTCATTTTTGCACTTATTTATTAAGTTAATAGCCAATTCGGCAAGATAGTTAGCTGTATATAGGTAATGTGACACTTTCAAGTCTTTAATAAGGTTAGTAATGTCAACATTACATGTATGGTTGTAAATAAATAACTATAGTTTGCCTATTTAAACAATATTGTATCTTAATAACAACAATGTTGCAGATTGTGCATGGATACTTAATTTGGATGAGGCTGTATAAATACCCACTTCGTTCATTTATTTCCTAGTAGATACATTGTGTGGGATACCAAAGAAGAGGTTATAAAATGAGGAATCTGAATCTAAGAATATTTACTTGTCGATTTATTTAATAGAATTCCAAGGAAAAGTAATAAAAATCGTTGTCCCACGTATTTTGTAAAATAATACTATTAAAAAAAAAACAGGATGTTTTAATGACATATCTATTGACGATATCTTGGTATATTAAAAAACAGTATCGGTATAAGTACTGCCGAGGCCGAGGGTACTGCGTTACATTGTAAAGTAGGTACTTTAAAAATAAAATGAATAAGTATTTATCAGAATTTATTCAAGTCGCGAGATGCCCGGCGCTCTCGCCATTTCCAACTGTATGCCAGGAAACGACCTTTATTATGTTGTTTTTATATTATTTGTGGAGTTTTCGGTGTATTTCTCCATGTATAAAAATGCATTAATGGGAAAGTTGACCTTGTAGATGTACATGTATGTATTAATTGACGGAGTAGATAACATGTTCTAATTTTCGTGTATTTATCGATTCTTACGCGCTATTACAACTGCGGTTGTCTCGAGGGTTGTCTCTATAAGCGGACTTTCTTGTTTTGAAACAAAATATGATTTTTCAGTGCGTTTTTGGCAACGAAGACGAAAGGTTTTTGCTTGGGTTTTTGGGTTATTAAAAATATTACTGTAAGTAGATATACTTATATCGAGGGGGAAACCACCTATCAAACAATTTTGTACACCAAAAATTCTAAAATTCTAAAAAATTCTGAAACTTTACAAAAAAATTCTGATTATTTTTCGGACATTCTAGAACACTCTTAACTAACTAATTTTTTATCTGCATTTTTATCTTCTGTATCATTTTTACGTTTATAATGTGTCAAAAATATGCAGGGTGTTTCAGAAGTACTGTATATAACTTAAGGAGGTGATTCATTATCATATTTTAAAAGAAAAAGTTGATATGAACATGTGCCCAGAGTTGCCCCTTTTTTCAAAAAAATGTGGCATGTGCCAAAACATTTAGACAGTTCTATGCAAGATTGAGTGAAACTGGGAGTTTTAAACGTAATACGGAACTTCCTGACAGACCTGCAACAATAACCACGCCTGAGTTAGAAGAGGCTATACTTCGTTTCTTCCTTTAACTAGTGCCAGGAAGGTAGCAGTGCAACTTCAAACAAGTGCATCAACTGTTTGGAGGGTTTTGCATCTTTATCAACTATACCTAGGTATATCATATTCAACGTGTGGAAGCTCTGCTTCCCCGTGACTTTAAGCCAAGATTTGATTTCAGTAGGTGCTGCACACAGTAGCACATAACAACACTTTTTTACTGAACATTTTATTTACTTACGAGGCCTCTTTTTCACGAGAAGCCATTATGGATTTTCATAACGAACATTTCTGGGCGGACGATAATCCTCATAAAATTAGAGAAGGTGGTTTTTTGGCGACTTATTGGAACATACCTTTTATCACCTCGATCTACAAATAAGAACTAATATGTGGCTCATGCACGACGGCACTCCAGCTCATTTTAGTCTAGTTGCTCGTCAATGCATCGACAAGACTTTTCTAATTGCTGGATTAGACGCGCTGGTCCCCAAGATTGGCCAGCTCGCAGTCCCGACTTGAATCCTCTAGACTATTCTTTATGGGGTCACTTAAAGTCTCGTGTGTATACAAGACACCAAGTTGCGATGCGATACGAAATAATGCAGGCATTTTTGAACTTCTTAAAGAATCAATGGGGAGACGATTGCAATCGTGCGTTTTATCAGAAAGTGACCATTTTCAACATTTGCTTTGATTAGCTGTTTAAACTGAGTTTTTCTTTATATCATTATTTAAAAAGATTATTTTATTTTTAATTTAAATGTTTTAATTAATATTTAAGCCAATATTGTCATCTGAAAGGTTTCTTTCTTGCACAAGTATACTAAATCGTTGGCACGTATATTTTTTCTAATGTCTGTACCGCTTTCTTATTGCGATAAAAATTGTATTGTTTTTTTCCGGTTTTATCGGAAAAAAAAAACAACATTTTATTAATATCCAGAGACCATTCAGTTCATCAACATTCGTAAACCTGAAATCGTAATCGCAGCGTGCGTTTCGCTAGCCTACTGGTAATCGCAGCGTGCGTTTCGCTAGCCTACTGCTCAAATAAACAAATATGCCGATGTAGAAAGTAGTAGAGGGGAGAAAGTTTGATAGATTATGCATGCTTTTAAGCATGCGCATAAGTAAACAATTTTAAATAAATTCAAAAAAATTCTAATTAAATTCTAAAAAATACTAAAAAAATTCAAAAAAATTTTGATAATTCTAAAAAATACTAAAAAAATTCTAAAAAATTCTATCAGCTTGTACACCAAAATTCTAAGGTGGTTTCCCCCTCGCACTAAGCTGAGATATTTTATAGAAACCTGAAGTTCTTCGGTCACTGGAGTACTGATGTGACTCCGCGGAGATGACGAATTGTATTTAAATACCTACACCATACTCTTAGGATAAGGGCCAATTACTTTGGCATAAAGAAATTTATGTTTGCAAAAAATACCTTTTTAAAATGTTACAATAATTTCAAAGACGCTAGCTTTAAAACAAGAAATTTTTGCCCCGAAGAACATAACCAGAAATGACCAAAGACTGCAAAGACACAGAAAATCATATATTAAGAGGACATTTACTCGAAATAAGATTATTACCTTTAGATTAAGTAATTTGAAGTCGAGATAATTTATTCTCTTGTGGCAAGTGCTGCCCGGGGTGCTGCCTTTTATCAGTGTAGGTATATTTAAAATTTATAAACCTTATATTTCTTATTTTTCCCTGTAAGAAAAAAAAATTAGATTAAAGAAAACATTATTTTACTCAAATAACTGTATTTAAGAACTATTGTGTTCTGTGTACAGGGACATTTTTTTAAGTGTCTCATCCGATTGGCGATTTTTCCGCTGACTATAATAAAAAACAAATCACATATTTCTCAATGATTTTCGATAAGGAAGCCGAATTCAAAAAATACATAGATTTACAAATTTGACAGATGCGACGCCGTTTTGAATTTTCTTAAATGGCAACCCTCATAAATAACCACATGATTGAATTGCATTTGGCGATCCGATTCTGAAACCATAGAGTTGTTGATATTTATTTTCAGCCGTTACGGAAATACGAGGGTTCCTAATTTATCTCCATCGATTTTGTCTTTTAAGTTGTTACCTCTTTAATAAATAGACCTTCTAAGCTGAACACCTTAATTTTTCTCGCAGTAACATAATTTCCCGTGAGCAAGCGATCTACGCTATACTCAAATCTGACAGATGTCAAAAAGTGACAGATTAGGACAGATACGACGCCATTTTGAAATTTTTTAAATGGCAACACTCATAAATAACCACACTATTGAATTGCATTTGGCGATCCGATTCTCAAACGATATAGTTGTTGATACTTATTTTCAGCCGTTTCGGAAATACGGGGGTTCCTAATTTGCCTCCATCGATTTTGTCCTTAATCATTGAGCAATATATAATTTGTTTTTTATTATAGTCAGCAGGAAAATCGCCAATCCGGTGATACACTTAAAAAAATGTCCCTGTACATGCATGGCTCCGAGCAACATATAATCAAGTTATTTGATCGAAAAAAACATAAATAAAACCAAAAAATGGTTCGAAACCTTCTCATGTTAGCTGACAAAAAATGTCAAAAATTCAAATCGTATTAAAATTGATTTGAAAACTGCAATAGAAGCGTCTTGGAATACAGAAGAGGGAAATTATTTAAACCGAACCCAATCGTCGTGAATACGTAATAATGGTTGATGCTATTAATAATATACAATAGGTACTTAATATTTTAAAATACTTTCACAAACTAATTTTCAAAATTCCTCAAATTACTTTCCTATAGATTCTATCTCGGATTATATTATTCGAGGCGGAAGCGAATTTCAAAACCATACTAAATATGATTCATTGGTTAGAAGTCGTCAATTATCACAAAAACGTTTAAAATATCATTTTACAAATACCAATACCTTGAAATCATCCCAGGAAATTCGTCGCACCTGGCACATAATAAAGTAAAAGAATACGTGAATGATTTTGTACAATAGAAGGCTCTTTAGAGGGCCTTTTAAGGGATAGAAAAATTATGTCGGTCTAGGCTGAGACCCCAAAGTCTATTGTTATTTGGAGTGGAGATATTTTAAATGCTTTGTAATAGTAGAAATACGTATGGGTTGTTCTTGAAAAGAAGTTAGGTCGTAGAGTTATTGTAACCAAGAATGATCAAAGTACGAGTAGGTATTTAAGCGAGTATTGAGCCAATAATAACACACGACTGCATTTTTTAACACTTTGACAGTCGATTTAAAAATTTTAACTCTTCTAGTAATTGGGTAGCGCTGATTTCAAATCTGCTTTTAGTTTTTTTGTATCACGTAAGGTTATTAAGGTAATACAGAAATAACACGATTTATTTCATTTATAAGCTAGTTTTATAATATATTAAAGAAAAGAATACAAAAATATACAAAATATACACATAGAAACTATTAGAAATAGTTATTTATTCTTTACGCTTCTTAAAAAAACGTTTTCTTTTTTCAGAAAAGCTTCTTTTGATTGTTACTTTTATCATATTCAGCTAAAGGAAGATCTCCTCTCAATTTCCAACAGTAATCGGCCATCATTTTTGTGTCCCAGCGCCCCTGCTATCTTTTTTCCATATTTTTAATATCTTGATAAAATCTTTCACCTTGCTCTTCACTCACGTCCCCAAGATTTTCCGGGAAATGTTCCAAATGGGAATGTAAAAAGCGAATTTTTATGCTCATATTGCAACCAAGAATCCTTAATTTTTCCGGCATAGTTTCAACGATCTCAACATAGTTTGGGTCTTTATAATTCCCTAGAAATTTATATACAACTTATTTAAAAGCATTCCATGCATGTTTTTCCTTATATTCCATTACATTTTCAAATTCTGTATCTTTCTTCAAGCTCCTAATCTGCAGCCCTACAAAGATTTCCTCCGTTAATTTTGCCTCTGACAGAGCCGGAAATGTTTTGCACAAATATTTAAAACAAGTTCAAGTTTTATGTGAAGTGGTGGAAGTAAAATTATTGGAGGGTCAATAAGACTTTCGCAAATTACATGCATTTGGTTCCAGGTGTAGTCTCTCATTGTGGCCAGTCTCTTTCTATCCAATGCTGTTCTCGATTCCTGCTATCCCAATCACACAGGAAATATGGAAATTTAGTAAATCCAAACTGGTGACCCAAGAGAAGGCCTATATTTTTTAGATCTCCACACACTTCCCAGTTGTGATTTTTATATTGTATTCTTAAAAGTAATTCCTCTAAATTTTCATAGTTTTCCTTTAAATGAACTGAATGGCCGACCGGAACAGAAGCAAAAACATTGCTATTATGTAACAGAACAGCTTTAAGGCTCCTTTTTGAAGGGTCGATGAAAAATCTCCAATCAGAAGGTGTATACTCAGGGGCTCCGAGGCAAGTAACTATATCAGCATTTGCTTGGCAGTACACAAGTGGTCCGCTTTGTGCAAAATATTTTACAAATTCGGCCTCATGATTTATATATCAAGAGAAGGTAGTTTCTGGGGCAAGCAAATTTTTTTGTTTCAACCTAGATCCCAGTACTTCAGAAAGGTCTTTTGAAAGTTCCAAATCTCTTACTAAATCATTCAGTTCCGCTTGTGAAAATAGTTGAGGTTGGTTTTGACCTGAGGTTGATGGTTCAAAATCACTATCCATAGCCTGTAGGGAGCCGGAAGTTGAGGAGTTGTCAGTATCTTCTTTTAGTATTTTGGGGGTATATGGGGGTATAGGTATACGTACATCATCACTGTAAGGAACTGGTCTGATAGCTGATTTAATATTGTTTGGGTACAAAATATGTTTCAAAGTTTTTCTATTATTCCCCTTAAGAAAAAAGTAGCAATCATCATGATTATTTTGCGGTTTTCTCCAAACCATCGGTATTCCAAAAGGAAGGCTTTTCTATTCCCTTTGGCCCAATGTCTTAAACCTTCTTCACATACCTTGAAACAACGTGCGGTGCCCAATCTTTATCTTGGTCTCCTAATGATATGCATTTTTCACAAATTCACCAGCTGGTCTTTTAAACTTTTTCAAGACGAAATATCCACAAATATAACGAAAATCATCTGATTTGTTTTTGCAACACCGGCTAGACATGTTTTTAAGCAGTGTATATCAAATACAACGCACAAAAAAACTAAACAAAAAATAAATTTTACTTGTTTACTGATCAAAACTCAGAGTTCGAATGAACCAAATGACATTAAAATATGAATTTTGTTTGGAGTGATAAACTTAAAATCCTTCTTCGTCACAGTACTACTAAAATTAAGGCATAATAAATAGGATTTAGCAGGTCAAAATTCCCGAAAATCTTGTCCAAACTACCATAAATTTAGCAATTAATACATACAGGGTGTCCGGATAAGGATACGGAGCGGCCATATCTCGGAAACGATACGTCCCACATCTGAAAAAAAAGCTCTCATCATAAAAACTGCCAAGAGAAATTCATTCAAAATAATTTTAAGTTTCGGAAATTGCCGCAAGAGGGCGTAACGGCTTATTTATTTTTTAAAGTTCATTTTACGGCAAAAAATGACACTTAACCGTAGAAAAGCAAATAAATAATTAAAATCAGTAGATTGTTTACTACAACTTTTGTTATTGTTATTTTTTTGAATCTCGCCTAATAAAGGAGTGGGGGAAGCCTTTAGGACATTTTTCAAAAACTGTCATTATGTCGTTATCCTTCAACGGATTTTCTATAACTTGGACTTGTTTGAAAGGGAATTCCTTGGAGTTTAAATAAATGATTCAGGAATTGTCACAAGTTTCCTGATACAATTTTAAGATGGCGCTGTTATTCAATCTAACTTATTTTTTTATTTTTCTCGGTATTTGCAAATTGGATGGTATACTTTTTTTCGGTAGTAATAGGAGACAATTTGCATAGGGAACAATTAGTCCAAACCGCAAATCGATATCACCAGGGGTTTAAAAGTTATTTTGATTTTTCTTTAAAAAATGATACAGTTTCCATTTACCGGTACCCGGTATACCCCTAATAAGCAAGATAACAACTAATTTCATGGCCTACTGTTTAATAAACTATAAAATTTATAATAAAAGTTTAACGAGTCAAAGAAACATCAATAACACTGAATAAAATATGAATATTATGATAATATCATATTATGAGACTTAGACTATGAAAAAGTGCACAAATCCTAGAACTAGAAACAATTTTATTAGCAATTTAGCGAGACAACAATAATAATTACAAATGTTCAAAATGTTTTCCGTCATTTTGTAAGCACTTAATTATTCTTCTGTTAGTTGATAATACGGCTGCCTCATTTTCAGCCGTGGATAAGTTTCTAACGGCATTTGTTATCCTTACCATCATGTTTTCGCTTGTTGTTGGTCTCTCTTGGAAAACCAGATCTTTTAACCTACCCCATAGGTAAAAATCAAGACAAGTAAGATCCGATGAACGAGCCGGCCAGGGAAACAAGCTTCCTCTTCCAATTACACGATGCGCAAATTGCTCTTCTAGGTATTGGCGTACGTTACGATAGTAATGCGCCGGACAACCATCAAGTTGGATCCACATGTTTGTTCTCGTTTGTAAGGAGACTTCTTCCAAAAGAGGTGGAAGGAAAGTGGACAAGAAATCTAAAAATCTTGCTCCATTAAGGGTTTGGTCAAAAAAATGGGGACCGATAATTTTTCCTTCCAAGATCCCGCACCAAACATTTAAACTCCAGCGGTTTTGAAAATCTACTTGCCTCATCCAATGAGGGTTTTGCTCAGACCAATAGTGCATATTATGCAAATTCACACCCCCAGCGTTAGTGAAAGTGGCCTCGTCTGTCCATAATATCCGTGAAAGAAAATTCGGATTTTCCCTAATCATATTTAATAGCCAGTGACAGAAATCCAATCGACGATCATAATCAGTATCGTTCAATGCCTGGTGTAAAACAATGTGGTAAGGGTGCATACTATTAGTTTGTAAAATCTCGTGGACATTTGTTTTTGGAACCCCCAAGTCAAGGGAAATTTTTCTGGTGCTTAAAGTGGGATCGTATTGAACGTAAGCCAAAACGTTGATAATATTTACCTCATTACGTGTCCTACGAATGCGTAAGGGTCGTTGAATGGGCTGCACATTACCAATTTCTCTTAATCGTCGAGCTAATCTTGAGAATACTTCTCGAGAATAGTGTCTTCTTTGTGGAAATCGCATTGCATACTCTCGCGACGCTATTACAGCATTTTCAAGAGATTGAAAATACATATTCAACATATCATACGCTTCTGCGTTAGTAAACGGCATTGCAATATAAATGTAAAAAACAATGCTTAATATTATAAGATGCTTGACGTTTAAAACTCATCAACAGCTTGTCACAATAAATTATTAATTTGTTTTTTTCCATGGCCAACTTGGAACTTGTAATTTAGGCGAAAACATGATGGAAAGGATATGAATTGCCGTTCGAAGCTTATCCACGGCTGAAATTGAGGCAAGAGGCAAGTGTGTTTTTCACTGAAAGACGAATAACTAAGAGCTTAGGAAGTGACGGAAAATATTTTAAACATTTGTAATTATTGTTGTCTTGCTAAATTGCTAATTGTTTCTAGATTTAAGATTTGTGCACTTTTTCATAATCTCATATCATAATATTCATATTTTATTCAGTGTTATTGATGTTTTTTTGACTCGTTAAACTTTTATTATAAATTTTATAGTTTATTAAACAGTAGGCCATGAAATTAATTGTTATCTTGCTTATTAGGGGTATACCGGGTACCGGTAAATGGAAACTGTATCATTTTTTAAAGAAAAATCAAAATAACTTTTAAACCCCTGGTGATATCAATTTGCGGTTTGGATTAATCATTCCCTATGCAAATTGTCTCCTATTACTACCGAAAAAAATTATACCATCCAATTTGCAAATACCGAGAAAAATAAAAAAATAAGTTAGATTGAATAACAGCGCCATCTTAAAATTGTATCAGGAAACTTGTGACAATTCCTGAATCATTTATTTAAACTCCAAGGAATTCCCTTTCAAACAAGTCCAAGTTATAGAAAATCCGTTGAAGGACAACGACATAATGACAGTTTTTGAAAAATGTCCTAAAGGCTTCCCCACTCCTTTATTATGCGAGATTCAAAAAAATAACAATAACAAAAGTTGTAGTAAACAATCTACTGATTTTAATTATTTATTTGCTTTTCTACGGTTAAGTGGCATTTTTTGCCGTAAAATGAACTTTAAAAAATAAATAAGCCGTTACGCCCTCTTGCGGCAATTTCCGAAACTTAAAATTATTTTGAATGAATTTCTCTTGGCAGTTTTTATGATGAGAGCTTTTTTTTCAGATCTGTGGGACGTATCGTTTCCGAGATATGGCCGCTCCGTATCCTTATCCGGACACCCTGTATAATAAAAAATTTACCTCAGGTAATGAGAGCCATAATAAAAGATTTACCTCAAGTAATGAGCGCCTACTTAATAACTTTCTTGAGAAGCACCACAGAAAATCATTTTTGGGACTACATTCATTTTAAAATATATTAAAACGCCTATTATAGGATTTTTTCATATTTTTTCTTTTTTTTTGAAAAAAAAAAGTTATGTGGGTGATAGAGACCAATTGTATTTTAATTAGTTGTTTTTATATAAAAACTGAGCTTAGCAAACAAAAATCACGTCATCACAAATTTCATGCAGGCCTGTGTAATCTTTTGAAGCATCTCAAGATGTGGTACCTGTATTTTAACTAAATTTTATTTCGCGTTTCGTAGATAATGTACCTATAGAAAGTTCTAAGTTTAAATACTTTGTCTCGGAATGTTCTTTTTATTTTAGATTCATTATGGCTATACTTAACTACATTACCTACTCTACCTATCTTGAGGGTAATTTGTTAAATTTTATTCGAGGTAAAATATAGTTTTTTAAAAATATTAAAGCGTATAGGCAGGCATGGTCTTATGGCCCATGTAAACAACGAAAGCAATTTTGTCAAAGGCAAACGTTTATTATTTTCTATAGTATTTTAACTATAAAAAACGCGCCGCAAGTTAAAAATTTTGGGAAAATTGTCGATAAATCTTTGTTCGCCTCTTTGCTTATTTAAATTTAACATGTATACAGCGAGACTTTGCAAACAAGACAGAAAAAAAGTTAGTTTAGTACGATGGCATAATATCCGCCCGAATATTTACCCGAATGCTATGGAGCCTTATTTGAGAAACATGCTTTAAAATAAGTTAAATCCAAAAACTAAGTCCTATTTTTGTACGTAAAATTGTATGCTAAATTAAATAAGAATTCAACTAGTTTCAATACGTAGTTAAAAACCGGCAAAATTAACAAAGAAAATCTCCTTGTAGAATTCCTATTTTAAAAATATTCTTCTACCAAAATGCCGGAAAAACGGTCTAAAATATTACACAAGTAGGTATATCTACAGGGTTATTCACTTTATTCGACACGACATAATATTATAGCTAAATTATTAGTTATGGATAAGAAAACGTTTTCGGAGTGGATGGGGCCTGTTAAGGGTACATTTTAAAATTATTCTCATAACGTACAGGTTGTCCCAAAAACACGAAACGCATCAAAGTTGTTTTTTTTTAAATGAAATGCCCAATATATTATTTTAATTTTGGTTTTTACGATCAAAGTAAAAATAAGTTTCATCGGGGTTTATTGTAGTTAAACCCTACGGTTTTTAAAATATTTCGTATTTTATGAAACTGAACTGAAATGGACACACTGGCGTCTACTAACTGATTGCGTTTTATGTTGCATTTATGAAAAATCCACTAACTTATACAAGGTGTCCAAAAAGTACGACAAAATAATTAGAAGTTTGAAATGATAGTAACTTGTTTAATTTAAATCGAGGAGGAAACCACCTTAGATTTTTGGTGTAGAAGCTGATAGAATTATTGAAATTTTTTAGAATTTATTAGCATTTCTTAGAATTATTAGAATTTTTTTGACTTTTTTTACTATTTTTTAGAATTATCATGTTGCCTTATGCCTATAAGACCAGTGGTATCCTTTGTTGACTCACCATGCTACAAAATTTCTTCTTGGCTTAATGACATTCTTAGAAAGACCACAAATTTCGAAAGCATCTATTCAACTAAAAACTCTCTTGAGTTCTCGAATTATTTAAAAAATATAGAACTTCCACCAGATGCTATATTGTTATCACTTGATGTGAAGAATTTATTTCCTAGCATTCCCCCAGCTGATTGCATTAATTTAGTTGATAGATTGCTAAGAAGGAAGGGTTTACCCAACTTATTAATTTCAGACCTAATCTTGTTATTATCTACAGTTCTGGAACAAAACTTCTTTCAATTTAATCAGAGAATGTTTAAGCAAAGGTCAGGATTGGCAATGGGTTCTTGTCTTTCTCCATTTTTGAGCGAGGTGTTTATGAACGAATTAGAGAACAAAATCATGAATAGCAGATTCTCTAGGTTTCTGATTGCATATAAAAGATATGTTGATGATATATGTATAGTTTGGAATGGTAGTGACTCAGATCTGAGAGATTTCCTCAGTTTCGTTAATGATTTACATCAGAATATTGAATTTACACTTGAGATCGAAAATAATGGACAACTACCTTTCCTAGATTTACTCCTGATAAGAAATAACAATAAAATTAATTTTGAAGTCTATAGAAAACCGTCATTTACAGATAACATTATTCAGTTCAATTCAAATTCTCCCTTTTCTCACAAGTTTGCCACCTTCAATTCTCTTTTCTACAGACTGTTCATGTTCAAGTTATCTTCGTCTAGAAATGCTTTCACTAAAGAATTCAATATATTAAAACTCATGGCTAGAAATAATGGATATCCTTTGACATTAATCAATATACTTTATTATAAATTTGTAAACAAATATAAACTAACATATAATATCATACGTGCTAATACACAGGATCACAAAAATTTTAGAGCTTTAACTTATTTCGGCAACATTTCCTCACAACTAGCAAAATTTTTAAAACCTCACAACATCGCAGTAGCTTTCAGAACCTGTGACACTCTTAAGCGGCATTTAATCAACACTAAAGATAAAGTAGACCCCCTTTCAAAATCAGGAGTTTATTCGCTACATTGCGGAGATTGTCCGGCGGTGTATGTCGGCCAATCGAGCAGGAGAATCGCCAGCAGAGTTCATGAACATCTCAGCTTATTTAATAAATACCAGAAGACTGATATAACCAACACTAAATCTGCTTTTGCCAACCATCTACTTGAATCAAAACACCAGTTCTCACCATCTGAAAATGTTAATGTTTTGCATGAATGTCAGAAGAGTCATAAACTAAATCTATTAGAAAAACTAGAAATAACGAAAGCTAAAAAGAGCCCCGTCCTTACCTGCGTTAATGAGGTCTTTAATTTTGAGCCTTATTTTATTTTTAACAACTTAAATTACTAACAGCGGACTGCTAGTAACCAACATTTAACCTTATAAATTTTCTCCGCCAATTTTATCGACTGACAACATTGACGTCCTTGATGCTGGTACGCTCGTACTTTGTGTTAATGACTGCATCTCCCCCGCTTACTATGCCTAGTACTTATTTAACGAACCTTACACTTTTAGTTTGTTGTTGTACCCTTTTGTTTATATACAATTTTTAGTTTAATTTCTAACTGTTTTTAATGATGTGATTGTAACTTTTATCATTTTTTATATTTTTATATTTTGACATTTTTATTTTTCTGAAATTATTTTTTGGTGTATCAGGTAGGTTTAATAGTGAGATTCGCTCACTTATATGCGTGTTGATTGACATCTTTTTAGGTCTGATGATGCCTTAAAGGCGAAACATGTAACCTAATTTTTTAAATATTAAATTATTTGAGACCGGGACTTTGTGTTGGTTCTTTTGGTTGAATATTATATTCAGGTCTCTTAGAGAAATATGGACACATTTTTTGATGTTCATATGAACTTTTTCTCTTAGAATATGATAATGAATCACCTGGTTAAGTTATGTACCGTACTTCTGAAACAATCTGCATATTATTGACACATTATAAACGTAAAAATCGAGTAAAAATGATACAGAAGATAAAAATACAGATACAAATTTAGTTAGTTAAGAGTGTTCTAGAATGTTCGAAAAATAATCAGAATTTTTCTACAAAGTTTTAGAATTCCTTAGAATTTTTAAGAATTTTGGAATTTTTGGTGTACAAAATTGGATAGGTGGTTTCCCCCTCGATTTAAGTATAACACTCTGTATTTTATATCAGCAATAGATGTAAAATTTAATTGTCTATTGAAAAGTATAAAATTTTCGCACAGCCAATTGCTCACGTTTTCATGAAAAATATAAATATTCATTATACAGACTGATTTTAACCAATTTAATATTAATCAAGTCACCTATGGCATTTTGACAGGTCAGAATTGGTTGTAAGAAGAGAATGTTTACAGTAAATTCACTACTTACTATAGTTAAAGTACCTAATGTAAAGGTAACGAAAGAAAAAGGAATTATGGACATACAACAAACAAATGCTTATAAAAGGTGTAACATATCCCCATAAGAAGAAATCAGGTGAAGTCAAGTCGGGTGATCTTGGGGGCCAATTCTGATGTCCATTTCTTCCAATCCATCGATTTTGATATTGGACGTTTAAAGATTCACGGACTCTACGATAAAAATGTGCGGGTGCTCCATCCATCATTTCTCTTGTGGCTGTGGGAATGTCTTGTAATAATACTGGCAATTAATTTATCAAAAAATCTAAAAACATTACTCTATTTAAATGATTTTCGAAAAAGTAAGGACTGAGTAAACATCGACCCATTATTCCGCTTCAAACATTCTTGATTCTTGATTATCAATTATTCTAAATTGATGCGGATTGGAATCAGAATAGTAATGAAAATTATGTCTATTAATGGATCCATTGTTGTGTAACGTGCACTGGTTACTAAAATAAAACAAAATTTAAAAAGTTTTCATTTTTTGCCACTTTGTCTAAGATCCACATGCAAAATTCCACTCGTTTTTCAAAATCGTTTTCAGAAAGTTCTTGGTGATGCTGAATTTTATTGGGATGGTAACTATGTTTCTTTACAGACGATTACAGATCCAATTACAGCTAATTCAGTTTCTTCGTTTTCTGTCACAGGTTTCGTTTTAGTTAGTTTTTTATACTGAACACTCCCAGTTTGTCTAAATTGAGTCAACAGTCTTTCGAAAACGACTTTATTTGGATAATTTCTGTTAGAAAATCTTTGCGCGTAAACTCCTGAAGCCAGTAAGCAGTTTTGTAGACATTCTCCAAGAATAAAAATCATATCAATTCGTTCTTCTTGTGGATAAATTATCACTTTGAAATACAGAAAAAGGAAAAAAACAGAAACTACACTATTATAACTAAATGACGACGATTTGCAACGAAACACTTTTAGAAATAACTGACAAACTCAAATTATATTTATGTGACTTGTCAAAATGCCCTAGGTGATTTGATTTATATTAAATTGGTTAAAATCAGCCTGTATTATGAATATTTGTATTTTTCATGAAAACGTGAGCAATTACCTAGCTATGGAAAAGCTTAATACTGTTCGATAGACAATTAAATTTTACATCTATTGCTGACATAAAATACAGGGTGTTACATTTAAATTTATTGCGCTTTGCAAGCGGTGCGTGTGCGCAGGAAACGATTCACGTTTGTCTTGAATCTTTGGAGATTATACTCGTTGGGGAACACGGCCTCAAGGAGGTCGTTCCAGAGTGACGACATTTTCCAGATGAAAGAATTTTTAAACAGTGTCGTTCGAGGAACACTAAGCTGAACCACGTACGGGTGGGCTGCAGTAGCTCGTCGTGTATTTCTACCATGCACCGCTCTGGGTGGAATCAAACGGGCAACCTCAGTTGAGCACTTGCCATGAAAATGTTTGTAAAATAGACTCAAGTCGCCAACCTGCCTTCGGCGTTTAAGGCTTTCAAGGTTGTTTGTCAGATCGTGGTCATCGATCAAGCCAATGGCTCTACTTTGAATGGAATCTCAGGGTATGTTTAGGAGCAGAGCCCCAGATATGCGAACAGTACTCCAGTGATGGTCGAATTTGGGCTTTATAGAGCATCAAAAGTTGTTGGGGTGTATAGAGGTTCTTAGTTCGGAAAAGTATTCCAAGCTTCTGCGAGGCTGCCTTAGCACTGGCCGCAACGTGACTATGCCAAGACATATAACTATCCAAATTGACGCCCAATAAATGAATTGATGAAGTCAAACATTGTTACTAATACTAATAATGTATCTTTGTAAATCCAGAAGGATTATCATGTCTAGCACTCGCTAAATTTAAAACTTGACAGCAAGTAACCAGATATGTTTTACCCTCGGTTTTACCCCATGTGTTCCCAAAAATAGGGTAATCAAAAAACACTTAAGAAAGAACGAACCGAAAAATAGAGAAAAAAACTAAATAAACAAATTCCACTGTAATTTTCCTTGTTCCCATATAACAATTATAAATAAGATTCCTCGTATGTCCCATTATGATAATGGTTTTATTTTTGTTTCTTTATTTACTTTTTTCCAATTTCCAATTTTTGACTGTTTCCTGTGTTGCAATATATTAACTATATTCTGAATGTGAATGTGACTCTGT